>JAMQGT020007270.1:0-18201 GCA_024447675.2 Pterophyllum scalare | reverse complement strand
ACAATATGGCTCTTGTCAAACTCGTTCAAATCATTACCCTTGCCCATTTTTCCTGCTTCTAACACATCAACTTTGAGGACAAAATGTTCACTTGCTCCCTAATATAGCTCACCCACTCACAGATGCCATGGTGAAGTGATAATCAGTGTTATCGACTTCTCCAGTCAATGGTCATAATGTTATGCCTGATCAGTGTGTTTCCTCTGTTGTCAATGATATAACAAACAAAAATGCATGTAATGTGTTGACTGTTTTACACAAAATAGAAATGCAGTGCTGCTTGATTATGTACACTTCAAACATTTTATCTACCTCACATGGCCATGTCCAATATAGACTCATCAGCTAACCCAACATGCATCTGTGCCACACAGGCACAAGGAGAAAATGCAAAAGCCCCAGTCAGGGTTTGAATCATAGACCCTCTAGCTATGAAGCAGCAAGGTCTCACCGCTGTAACACCATGCCACTCAACATGGTTAACATATAGATATAACCTGAGGAGTGGCATTATTTTTAGGCAGTTCTGGCACAAATACTTTGTATAAAATAAGCATTTTGCCTTTATTTCCATTGCTAACCTACAGAAGGTTGCCAAATTTCCTTTAAACAAAGGCAGTGTCATCAGAGAACTGGAAATTTGCTAAGATGATGTGTTGCTTTATTTTAGGATTGTTTACTCAAAATGTCAAAATTACCAACATTATTTTCACCTGCAAGTCACTCAGAAATCCCTGCAGCATCTGCAGCTTATTGGGAACCATGAGAATGTGCATGGTGCCAAATTAAAACTGTTTTATAGGATTATTTCAATCTTAGAATGTGTAAAAACACATTTCTGTTGTATTTACATTTTCATATTTCATTATGCAGCTGTGAATGTCAATGTTAAATTGCTACAGATAATTAACACCAAAAGTCAGTCAACACCTTCAATCAACACTTGCTTTAAGCAATAATAGCCACACAGGGTGTAACACATCTTACCGCAGTTCTCCTCATCACTGTTGTCTCCACAGTCATCTTCACGATCACATTTAAAGGCCAGTGGGATGCAGGAACCTGAGGCCACGCAGCGAAACTGGTTGGATGGGTCACAGGTCGTAGTGGCTAGGAAAGGACAGAACAAAAAGAGCTGTATTTCTATAGAAACAGCTGATTATTTCTATTATGAAAACAGCAATATGACTAATACTTACGACACTCTTGTTCATCACTCATGTCTCCACAGTCGTTGTCGCTGTCGCACTTCCAGATGCTGCTGATGCATCGGCCATTGGAACAGCGATACTGGTTTGGCAAACAGCTGTGGTCTGAAGTTGTAGTATATAATATGCAAACTGTTAATCATTCACACTTTGAGATAAAAGCTTCATATCTGTATATCTTGCAACACAGCATCTTTCAGAAGCATTCTGCAGTCTGTGTTTAAGCTCACCTGTCTTGATGCAGGTGTTGTTCTGGAGCTGGTAGCCTTGGGGACACTGGCACTGCAGCTCTCCATTGGGCATAGTTACAGTTGGTGCACCCTCTGGGCAAACGCAGGTGTGTCTGTGGCCGGGCTGAGGCAGACACAGTAGACTGCATGGCTGGTCAGCACATGCATTATGGCCTGGTGAGTAAGAAAACACATTTTATTTTATTTTATCCTGTGCCTACAATATTTCCCCTATCTTTGCCAAAAAGTCTGGAATATAGCAAATTACTTAAAATATTGGACTGATTTGATTTTAACATTCAAACTTTTTTAAGTGGCTTCCCCCTCTGTTCCTCACCTCTGTTCTTCCCCTTATAGAAGATCTTGAGGTCCATAACTCCAGTTAGCCTGCCAACAATCAGTTCGTTGTTCTGAGAACCAACCTTCGGAGCTTTGAAAATTCCCATTTTGGACCAGTCGTCCCAGTACAGGTCATTCTGAACACAGCATCCAATGCAAAAGTGTGAAAAATTAACCAAATATAGCCTTTTGTAATACAAGACTGAAGGAAGGCATTAGGATTAAAAAAATAAACATATGCATGTTCTTACCTTAAAAACAGCTATGGCGTATGGGTGGGGTAGTCCCTCCATGAGAACGCTCCTTTGCCCTCCAGTAAAGTCGGCCCTTTCAATGCGGTCGCTGTAGGCTTCGGTCCAATACAGCCAGTGGTCATCAGCTGTGATGCCATTGGGCCAGCGAACACCTTCTGACACGATGTGGGACACGTTGGTTCCATCCATGTAGCTTCGGTAAATCCCAGGTGCTCGGTCTCCCCAGTCAGTCCAGAACATCAGACTGTGTGTCATCCATGGATATCCATGGAGAGGATACAAGATTAAATTAACAAGAATTTACACCAAATCCAGATTTGTGTCCTTTTTTATTGTGATTATGAGCCAAGCATTTAGCTCAGACTATTCAAATGTTTAGTAAAAGACTATACAATATAAAAATATAAGAGAGTGACAGCAAAAGGAGGAAGGACGAAGCCAGTGTGTGAATCATAAATTCATTTTCTGAATAAACAAACGAGAAAAAAAAGTCATTCTGAGACAAAATGAATCCTAATATGTGGTACTGAAAATAAAAGCAGACTTATATTTGCAGAAGTAAAACCAGCTCTGTGTTTTTAGAGCTCATCTTTAGAAAGTGTGGTCAGTATGTCTGATCATCTCTTCTCCAAAGGCTGGTTGGAGTGTAGAGGTCAGAAGCTTTGGATGATTCACAGAAAGGAAAAAAAAAAAATCCTTATATATTATGGAACCACTCAACTGAGTATCTGCCTGGAAAAAGCATTTTTAGCTGCTCATGTGGATGCTCAAAGAGCAAACAGTAAACCTATTATGTATTATAATTTCTTGTTCTTGATTGGAAATGTCAACTTCCCAAATCAGCTTGAACTCTGTGTTGAATATAAGACAGGACAGTATGAACATCCAGCAGCAAAGACTATAGCAGGACAGCTCTGCTCATTCTGTAGATTCAGTCTTTCAATCGCACGTGTATAGAAATTTGCTTCTTTAAATGGTCTTGGTTCCTGCTGTTTTTACCTCTCTCCAGACAGCAGAACCATAGCTCGCGGATGTTCTAAGATGGAAGAGTTAAGCAGAGTGTGACGCAGATCTCCATCGGGATTTGAAACCTTCAAAGGCAACAACAGGGACAAGGTTCAGTTAATATTTGCATGACTCAAATTAAAATATCTTACAGAGCCCTAAGCTATTGATTAATTAATGTCTACAACATCACAAAGGCTCAAAAGACACTGATGAAAAGTCAGAGTATGACAGTAAAGAAAGTGTGGAAACAGAACAAATATAGTAATATAAATAGGTAGTACTGTAACATGACAACCAAAGCTGTCCTTGAAGAAAAGAACTAGGTAAAAACAGGCAATTGCTTTAGTTTGAGAACCTGTGGACTTTGATGTCTCAGCAGTGTAAAGGATACATTTAGAGCAATGGTATTTGGAGTGCCAGACACTTTCTCACGGAACACTGCCAATCACATATACAAACACATAGAAAATATCTTCTATACTTCAATCTTCTGTGCTCCAGCATCCACCCAGTATAGCAGTCTACTGATGGGGTCAAAAGTCAGAGCCTCCACATTCTGCAGGTCTTTCCTCACAACAACCTCCTGACCTGTGCTGCCATTCAGACACAGCCGCTACAGGACAAAAGAAGATAAATGCACGTTAATAAAAAAGTGTAACTGGATATGGAATGCATACGGGCTGAGGTACTATCAGTCATTTTGGAAAAGGGGGGGAGGGGTGAACAAACAATTTTGACATGAATAAATACACTCACTTTGAGTCTCATCACCACTGTTAGATACACACACTGACCTGTATGGTGTCCAGTGAGATGTCGGCCCAGTATAGACAGTTCCTGTCGTAATCAAAGTCCAGAGCCACAGCCTCCCTAAGGCCAGCTAGAGGCAGAGCCTGGTCGGTGCCCGTGGCCAGGTCATAGCGATGGATCGAGTTTCTTACAGCATACAAGATGAACTCATTACTCTCTGCAAGAGCACACGAGACGGTCTGAGTAAAAACAAAGGCAACACTGGGACTACAGATGTGCATGTGATTTAGTTTGGGTAACGATATTAAGCTGCATAGCAAAGGATCTGAAAATTATTTCCATGGTCTCAGTTCCATTTTGTCCCCTTTCTTCAATGAAAACAAAGAAAAAAATTGTATTTAAAAAAAAAACCATGTCTTATGTTTTTCATGTCATAGCGTTTTATTACACAATTTTGGTGCATTTAGCCCAAGAAAAATGATGTGACACAACAGATAAACACAAAGCACTGGCATCAGTTAACGTCATTTCATTTGCAAATATGCCAGCATCACCCAATTTTTTCATTTCCGGCAATAATGAATAGATATTTCCACCAAATCTTAAGTTACATTTAACTAAAACATGCAACGAGTGCCACAACCAACACACGTAAACGGTAAATTCTTATATACCGCTTTTCTACTCTACTTTGAGCACTCAAAGTGCTTTATACAACATGACTCAGTGACCCACTCACACGCATTCATACAAGCACTTCTTTGTACAGCTACGTAAGTGCTTTCTATCTAACATTCGCACACATTCATACTCCGAGAGCATCAGAGAGCAATTTGGGGTTCAGTATCTTGCCCAACGATACTTTGGCATGCAGACTGGAGCAGCCAGGGATCAAACCACCAAACTTCCAATTAGTAGGTGACCCCCGAGGTGCATTCAGGTGCAGCAGTGGAAGAAGAAAATTTGAAATTGTTATTTGTTTTTATTGATGCTACTTCCAATATAGCTGCATTGCATTGTTTATGAAAAAATAAATGCATTCCACATGGTCAGCACCAACGATCCACGCAAGCATTCAGGTGAGTAAAACTGGATGGAATCATAATTTGTTTGAAAAGGCTACGTGACACCTTTAAGTTTGAAATTCCAGCTACATATTCAAATGTTTATAAAAAGCAGATTACCTCCGATAGGACAAGGCAACATCTCTCCATCCAGCCGGGCCTCCACATCACCACCGCTGCAGCTGTCACCTGGTACCTTCCTGTAGCTGCAGGAGGAAGACAAAACAGTGTTCATCTGTGACACACTTGGAGGTGTCCCAACCAAAAAAGTGGAAAAAGGAAGCAGCAGGGGGGACTTTCCTGGGAATTCTCAGGTAATGTAAAGTGACAAAAATTATTACATGTGACCAAAGATGTAACCAACGAAACCAAAAGCTTTCAAAGCAAGGGATTTTTCATGAGACAGTATGACGCTGTACTACAGTTTTATTAAAAATATACGTTTCCTAAGAGTAGACTTAGATTTCTCTTTAGTACACGTGTCAAACTCAAGCCCCGCTAGCGAGATAGTTCAATATGGCCCACTGGTAAATAGCGCTCCCACCATTTATACTACAAATCTCACTATGCACTGCAACAGCTGCCGTGCAGGTCAAGACCTGTTCACTAACCTGTAGTCCCAAGTTGCCAGTGACACACTGATCAGTGGTCACCAGATAAAAACATTGATGATTACTTTTTACAGAAACATTTAAGCTAGCCTGAGCCCCAAAAATGGCCAAATGAAAAGTGGATCTTGAAAACAGGTGGGAGGCAAAGGACCTGTTCGCTGACACCGGAGGTAAACCTTGCCTCATCGCAGGCAGGGAAAAGAGTGAAATTGTGGGACGGATGCAGTAGAAGACGCAGAAGGAGTCCTGCACAGGTAAGCTGACAGTGCATCACTGCATCACACACCAGGAAATGCTGTGCAGCAAAGTCCTGAAGACAGAATGCGTCATAAGCACTGTAACACAGACCGTGTCAGACAGACTTAGACCGTTTTAAAATTTGACCTGCTCTGTGATGAAGTTTGACACCCTTGCTCTAGTAGATAAGTAAAACTAAAGAACAGGAAAAGTCTTCCATTTAATAAAACCATGTTGTTGTGAATCTGTTATCCCTAAAAAATGTCAGAAAAGCACGGTAGGCTGCATGTTACTGTATTTTAATGATAGACAACCGCAGTTTACCCTTTGCTGCGGAGGTAGGTGGTACCAACGGGACAAGGAACTGGAGGAGCGTAGAGATCGCCCAAGAACTCAGGGTCAGGAACACACACCTGAAGAGATAAGTCTTCACTCAACTTGAAGCCATAATCACTGAAAGGAAGATGAGGCCAACAAGCAAAAAAAACCAAAACAAAACAAACAAAAGACAAAAAAAACAACCAAGTTAGTTTTATGATTTTTCATAGCACAGGACACTCAGTTTAATTTACTGTAAACTGAAATTTAATAAGACTCAGAAATCAGCCAAACCCTAGCCATAGTACTTAATTTGTGACATGACAGAGGTTCTGTTGATACTAAACCTAATGAATATAGAAAATATAGACTGCCCAAAAACCATGTTAAGTGTTTTCCACCAATTTTCTCCACTGCATTTTCAGATTTCCCATGTTCACCCTGCCTTGTTGTTGGTCACCCTGTACCACTCCCAATGAAAAAATTCTGGAAATGAAAGAGGACCCATTTGAGCGATATGTTTAATGTCAACCAAAAATATATGTATATATGAAGGGTATTCTTATTATTTCTTTTCATTATTCTTGTTATTACATGAATTCTCCAAGTTAAATGTTATACGTTTTGAAATGCACACTGAAAGAAATTTAACCCCAGTATCACATTATCAAACAAAGTATTAAAGACATCAATAAAAAGCAGTGGCTATCATGCCACCAAGAACTGTTCACCTATCATGCATTAATTCGATGACAATTCAATGCCTTTTTTCAGGAATTCTTGAAGTCAATTCCTGGCAATATAGTTATCAATTATTAAACATGACCTGGATGTGGATAAACAGTAGAAAATGATTGATAAAAAAAAATCTAATAATTGAATTATTCTTATATGAGACTTCTAAAACAAAAGGCCTGGAGATTGTCTGGACTTTACAAGGGTGGTTCCCTCACCACTCATAGTCCTGGCGTGTGCAGGAGCAGTTAGAGATGGTGACTGGCCGGTCAAAATCCTCTCCATTAAAACACGTAGCATGAGGAGCTCGCCTCTTAAACGTTATCTCTCTGCCCAACAGACACTCATTACCATGCTCATCAGATGGGGACCAGTACTTGTAGTCCTTCTCAGAACAAGGTACCCCTGGAGAAAACCAAAGAAAGAAAAAGTATAAATATGGATTGCGCAAATGCTTATAAATATTCTTTGTGGTCCATTTATCAAGTCAGTCTTTCAAGACAGATTTATAGCTGTAAAATTCTATTGTTCTGCTAGCATCATGGTTCCCATACATTACTAAGTATTTAACAAAGTAAATAAACACATACATTGTAATTCCTTTGTTTATTTTACTTTTCATGTATTTATATATTTGACTATATTTTATATCAATAATGTTTTTACTTGTAGAAGTAAAGTATCAGAAGTTTGGACACACCTTCTCTTTCAGTGTTTTTATTTTTTACTACACTGTAAATTAATACTGAAGTCATCCAGACTATTAAGGAAAAACAGAAGGAGTCATATAGTAGACTTAAAAGTGTTAAACAAACCAGAATATGTTTTAGATTTTACATTCTTCAAAGTCAGCACCTTTTGCTTTTGATTACATCTTTGCACACTCGTGGCATCCTCTCAATCAGCTTCATGAGGTAATCAACTAAAATGGTTCTTTCAACAATCTTGAAGGAGTTCCCAAAGGTGCTGAGGACTTGTTGGCTGCTTTTGCATTTACTCTGCGATCCAGCTCATCCCAAACCATCTTAATTGGGTTTGGATCAGGTGGTTGCGGTGGCCAGGTCATCTGACGCAACACTTGATCAAACTCTTTCTTGGTCAAATAGCCCTTACAGAGCCCAAACCAGATGGGATGGCATGTCGCTGCAGAATGCTGTGGTAGCCACGCTGGTCAAGTGTGAGTTGGATTTTGAATAAATCACCAACAGTATCACCAGCAAAGCACCCCCATAAATCGCACTTCCTCATACTTCACAGTGGGAACTACACAGTCTCAAATTTGGACTCATCAGACCAAAGGACAGATTGCCACTGGTCTAACATCCATTCCTTATGTTCCTTTGCCCAAGCCATTCTCTTCCTCTTGTTGTTCTTCCTTACAAGTGACTTCTTTGCAGCACTTCAACCACAAACTCCAGATTCACGCAGTCTTCTTTGAACAGTTGATGTTGAGATTTATGTGCTACTTGAACTCTGTGAAGCATTTAGGTGGGGTCTCATGTTGGGTACTGTAACTTGTGGTTTCTGAGGCTGGTAACTCTGATGAGCTTCTCCTGTGCAGTGAAGGTAACTCTTGGTCTTCCTTTCCTGGTGAGGTCCTGAGCCAGTTTCATCATAATGTTTGACAGTCTTGTGACTGCTGTTGACTATACTTTCAAAGTTCTTAAAATTTAGCGGATTGACTGACCTTACTTTCTTAATGGACTGTTGTTTTTCTGTACTTAGTTGAGTAGTTCTTGCCATAATATGGATTAGAACATTAGCGAAATACAGGTATTCATTGTATACCAACTCTACCACTTCACAACACAACATATTCAAGAAAGCAAGACATTCAAAAAATTAACTCTTGAAAAGGCACAGCTGTTAACTGAAAGCCATTCCAGGTGACTACCACATAAAGCTGACTAAGAAAATGCCAAGATATGTAATCTAAGCAAGAGGTGCCTATGTTGAAGAATCTAAATACGAAATAAATTCTGGTTTATTTAACAGGTTTTTTTTGTTTACTAAATAATTCCAATATATTTGTTCATAGTTTGGATGACATTGGTATTAACCCTCTGGGGTGGACAGAGGTGCCAGCACGTCCAAATGGCATAGTTGATTTGAGATAAGGTAGCATTGGAACAATGCCATGCTGAGTCTCTGTTTCAATATGAGTTGAAAGTACAGACTTCAAACTACATACCAGTTTTTGTGTTGTGTTGATAAACCAAGTAAAATCAGAGTTATGACCAATTATTTACACCATGCTTTTTGCTGTATATTGTCCTCACGTTTGATCTGCTCGAGCAGGAAGAAATGGCAAGAACTGGATTTTCACTAGCAGGAAATGCTTGCAATTAAAAAAAAACAAACAAAAGGATTCATGACATACCCTTTCAATTGGTGGGAAAATGCACCGCATCATACAATCAGAAAATTATATGGCAACATGGCATTTGGTTGCTGAGGAACAGATAAAAAGGTGGTGAAAGACATAATATTGATGGCAAGTTTTGCCTCTCTCATCCGTGAATTGTGGTGGAGGGGTTTGTGTGTCCTGGGGTTTGTTCCCCGATAGGGTCTCCCAAAGCAAAACATTCACCAAGGGAACTGTTTACTGGGTTACTGGGGCCCTAACCTGTAGCCAGGACTGGGGAGGGAGCTTGAGGGGGAGCGTCTGGTGGCCAGGCATTAGCTCATGGTACATGTTTCTTCCTGTAGGCCCACCAACTGCAGAAGGTGTCATATAGGTTGGGTGCAATGCATGTCGGGCAATGGCCAAGGGCGGAGGCCATGGCAGACCGATCCCTGGCTATCGGGACATGTAATGTCACCTCTCTTGTGGGGAAGGAGCCTGAGCTAGTGCATTAGGTTGAGAGATATCGGCGCGATATAGCTGAGCTCACCTCAATGCATGGCCTGGGCTCTGGAACCAGCCTCCTGCAGAGGGGCTGGACTCTGTTCCAAGTCTGGATTTGCCCTCAGTGAGAGGTGACGAGCTGGAGTGGGTATTCTTGGATCCTTCAGCTTGCTGCCTGTACATTGGAAGTGTTGCTTCCCTGCGCCTTCGGGTCAGGGAATGGGTTCTGACTGTTGTTTTTGCTTATGCGCCGAATGGCAGTTCAGAATACCCACCCTTGGAGTCGCTGGACAGGCTCCTCGAGGGTGCTCCATCCGGTGACTCCATCGTCCTACTGGGAGACTACAATGCTCACGTGGGTAATGACAGTGAGACCTGAAGGGGCATGATTGGGAGGAACAGCCTGCCCGATCTAGACCCAAATAGTGTTTTGTTATTGGACTTCTGTGCAAACCACAGTTTGTCCATAACGAACACAATGTTCAAACATAAGGATGTCCATAAGTGCACGTGGCACCAGGATACCCAGGTCCCAAGTCGATAATCAATTTTGTAAATGAATCATCAGATGTGCAGCCATATGTTCAGGAAGCTCGGGTGAAGAGAGGAGCTGAGCTGTCAACTGATCACCACATGGTGGTGAGTTGGATCAGGTGGCGGGGGAGGATGCTGGACAGACCTGGCGCACATAAACATATTGTGAGGGTGCGCTGGGAATGCCTGGCAGAGGCCCTAGTCCGCGAGATCTGTAACTCCCACCTCCGGCAGAACTTCGACAGCATTCTGAAGGAGGCGGAGTACGTTGAGTCTGAAAGGACCATGTTCTGCACCACCATTGTTGAGGCCATTGCTCAGAGTCCAACAACAAAGTCCAACACCCACATGAAATTGACCAGTTGGGTGTGAGTGGAGAGAGACAGGACAAAAGACATTGCCGGCAACACGGACCAAGCTCTCGCTGCAGTTGTACAGGGACTGAATGGTGAATTATCCCCCTCATCCCCAGAGTCTGCCTCCACTACAGAAGGTGTGTCAGTTGGATAATCTACAATGACAATTTTTAAATAATGGAAAATCAATGAATTAGAAGATCTGTCCAAACTTTTGACTGGTACTATAGTCAAATGGACAATAGCTTGGAAATTATTTTTTATTGCAGAAGCAATTTTGTTGTGAATTTTTACTCTTTGTTTTTACTAACAAAATTTTACAAAGTTTATTAATTAAATTTTACACTTTATTACATCAAATGTAATAAATGTTAATTCATTAACTTTATAATGTAATTAATTTTATTTATTATTTTTTAATACTTCTTGCTGCATAAATAATTTTGCTAACTTTACATTCATTAATTTCCAAATTAACAACTGTCACTCCTTTAACTCTAGTGTCTTTTTTAAAAAGTACTGGAATTAACAAAAAATACCAAACCAAACAACTTATTTGTGTTTTGCGGCTATTTTAGCTACAGTACAGTCTTTGTAACAAGAATGTATAGAGTGAATTTTTGCTATATGTACAGTAGTTACATGCTACATTGCTACGGGCAAATGTAACAATTTTTATCATAGTTCATTCTTCCTAATTTCAACACACTGACAAATTTCTGTATAATTTACCGTATGCTTGTAGATGTTATGCTGTTGTTAGCTATAGTTGCTTTGGTTTCTGTAGCAAGAATGTATAGTGCATTTTTGCTACAAACATTTTTACTAGCACAAATAGTTCTTTACTTGCAATAATTTATTTATTAAAATTAATTTCTGTCATTTTAACTTTATTCATTTACTGTTAGCTGCTGGAAGAGTTATACTAAGTTTAGCTACAGTTATTACATGATTTTATTAAAACAACAGGATAAAAGGTATTTTTAATTTAAATTAAACCAGACACACTTTGTTAAAATCTTTTTGTTACTGAAATAATATAAATCAAAGTCCTTCTGCGAGCATGTACCAACACTCTACAGCCATCAGAAATATGTCTGGAAACTTATTTGGACAGTTATTTGTAAGTATTATATAAATTATGTTATATCCCTTTAACTCCGATCGCTGCTGAAGTGCCGGTTTCCCGCACTTACAAGCCGCGAACAGCTGGTTAAAATGTAGTGTATCACCCAAGTCAGCTGATCAAAGGACCTTTGATCAAAGGAACTTTGATCAGCTGGCTTTTTACCGTAACTCCGGTACTTCAAACAGTCCGTAACTTCAAACAGTTCCTGAAAGCCCAGAAATTGCACTTCACAGCCATATAGGGATATTATGGTATTCATTGCCGGAAGTCCATGAACGGCGGCACTTTTGAAGTAAGTTGTGCAATGACTGACACGTTCGGAGTTATAGGGTTAATTTCAATTGATACAAAAACTGCATGTATAGAATCACTAGTTCAAGTCACTAGACCCTACAATAACAGAGAGAAAACCAAAATAATCAGATGACCCCCCCCCCTACGAGCAAGCACTTGGCGACAGTGGGAAGGAAAATCTCCCTTTTAACAGGAAGAAACCTCCACCAGAACCAGGCTCAGGGAGGGGCAGTCATCTGCCGTGACCAGTTGGGTGTGAGGGGAGAGAGACAGGACAAAAGACATGCTGTGGAAGAGAGCCAGAGATTAATAATAACTAATGATTAAATGCAGAGTAGTGTATCAACATAAGAGAGTGAAAAAAGGTGAGTGAAGAAGAAATGCTCAGTGCATCATGGGATGCCCCCAGTAGCCTAGGTCTATTGCAGCATGACTAAGAGAGGGTTCAGGGTCACCTGATCCAGTCCTAACTGTGAGCTTTATCAAAAAAGTTTTAAACTAATCTTAAAAGTAAAGATGGTGTCTGTCTACCCTCAGAACCACAAGTTAGCTGTCACTCTGAGAGTGAAGTACTCTGTTGGGGTGATATGGTACTATGAGGTCTTTAAGATAAGATGGGGCCTGATTATTCAAGGCCTTGTATGTGAGGAGAAGGATTTTAAAGTAACATCTGATTAAAGTTTGATTAAAAAACACCCAAAGTATTTGCTAAGAGCTCTACTCTCCTATTTCTCAACCTTGGACCTACCCAGAACGTCAGAGGTGTTGACCTGCAAGATGAGCCAGCTGTGTCTCTGCTCTGCGTAGGAACCAAAAATAGTGAAGATGGTGCTCTTCTCTCCAGGCTCCGTCAGCAGCTGGTAAACATACACGTCCTTTTCTGAGAACTTAAAGTCGGTCCACGTCTCGCCCTCATTGGTGCTGAACCTGACAGGGGTGTGGCATTATTATCCAATATTATATCTTTTGTTATTATATCTGTCTTTTTTAGCTGTTCTTGATGTGCTGTCGACTAAACATACTGAGTAATTTTTGATAACAGGAGTTACCAAATTTTCAGCTCATCGGCTGTATGCCCACTCATTCACTGAGTGAGCAACGGCAAGAGGGACAAGAAATATTCAGAAGAAAGAAAAAAAAACACAAGTTAATTATAGCAGTAAATTGGGAGTACAACAGGTATTAAAGGCCTGGCTTAACCCAGTTATAGTGACATTTGTATGTATGAAGGTAAAACCAGGTTACAGAGTAATCAGGGTAAGGACAGTAAATGGACTGGTTCTTATATAGCACTTTTCTACTCTACTTTGAGCAGTCAAAAGCGCTTTATAAAACATACCTCATTCACCCATTCACACAAGCACTTCCTTCTACAGCTAAGTGCTTTCAATCTAACATTCACACACATCACACATACAGTTGCATCAGAGAGCAACTTGAAGTTCAGTATCTTGCCCAAGGATACTGGAGTAGCCAGGAATCAAACCACCAACCTTGTGCCACCAACCTTCGGATTAGTATGTGACCTGCTCTACCTCCTGAGCTATAGGAGCTACTTTAGTGAATAAAAACTGGCTGCAAGGTAGTTGGTTTTATATTAAACACCACTGTTGGCACAGAGGTGTTTAATATAATTCTGTTCATTGATGGAAGGAGTATTTGGTTTCTAACACCAACAGGCAGCTTCACATTCACACAATCTGCTCCTGCTGGCTAATGAGCACAACCACATGGTAGGTGCCATTTATGTGCTTTACTTGCTAAATTTCTTAAAGCTGTTTGGGGATTTCCAATGGAAATCTTCCAGTCACAAATTAGCCTATCTAGGAGCTCCTGAGCGCCAACCTCCTTAATTTCCTCTCTTAGAAGACTATTCAAAAAAGCCATTTGGACTTACTTCAGTTGTGTAGTGGGGCCTCCTTGTGTGATAGCCATAAGGATACCACCATGGTCACCCCAGGTGTAGAAATGAGGTCCTGCCAATGCCTAGAGTACAACAAGTACTGTCAGTGAGCACTCAGAACATATTGTGCGTAACAGGTTAGAACAAATCTAGGAGAGCAAGTCTAGAGGCATCAATGGCCTCGTGACGCTTTGTACAAAAAAAAAAAAAACAAACTGGTAAAGCTTAAAAATCCAAAAAGGCTACACAATGAGCAAAACATTCAGGCATTATAGTGGCTCAATAATGTCATTCAGGCATTATAATGATGGCTAAAAAAGCTAGCATTGGTATTTCAACACAGTAAGGTCTGAAGAAAAAACACACACACATTAAATGCTCACTGGTCAGCTATGTACTTTTGAAGAACAGACTTTACTTTTTGCCTTGTAAAGTTAATTTTAAATGGACAAAGCTTTTTAAAGACTTTTCTCCCCATCCATCTATATCCAAATAAACTCTAATAATAATTTTAGAAGTTTTGCACATTTACTATAATTGAAAAACTGATGTTACTTTGAGTAAATTAATACTGTTCCTAGTCATCTGTATTGAATTTTGTACTGACCTCTCTCCACTGGGCTCCAGCGCTGCTGGATACATACACATTGGGTTTGTTGGCCAAGTTCCTGCCAACAGATCCTGCAATCAGAAGACAAAAAAGGCCTTTAACACACACTAAAGGGGTTTTCCCTGAATATTACAGACTTGATGTGACCACTGCTTTTGCTTCCACATATGGAAAGTATGTAACTCAAGAGCTCAAACCAGAGCATTCTGCATCTTTTCATGCATGTGGCCTTACTATGTGCTGAGAAATGCATTCCTCTGAGCTCATCAGCAATGATCTGCTTAGGACATTCAGTAAAACACATAATGGAAAAACAAAAATCATAATAAAAACACAAGATTCATTTATTTTCCCTTGTTCACTGTATGCAATCTCAAAAATGATGAACAAATCCACCCAATACAGAATCCAATAGAGTAAAACATTTCAGTGGAGAGGTAAAGACTGTGACCTGCTGGCAGAGACAGATGAACTCAAGAAATCACCAAAGTCAAGGATTTATCTACCCTATTCAGTGTTATACCCTAAGATGTTGAGTATAGTGCCTGAAGCATCCACCAGGGAACCATTTGATCGATCCAAATTGATTGTGTAATGGGACAAGTCTAAATATCCATTAAGAGTCATAAAGACCTATTTTCAATGCCAAGAAAAACAGTAGCTCCACCAGCAGATAGTCTGGTCCCACCAGAGTATCAAAGGCCGCAAAACTGATCAGACAGCACTTCACTGTGCAAGTAGATAATGGCCCAAAGCAAACTGCAAAAGCAAACCAAGAGGTTCTCAAGGTAAAGAAATGGGATATTCTTCAATGGCCATGTCAGACACCTTACCTCAACTCAACAGAGCATTTTTCAGTTACTGAACACAATCTATTTCTATTATGTGTTTTATATATATGCACAGTCTTTTTTATGTATAAGTGTATGTACAATGTATATGGACAATTTTTATGTACAATTGTATGCACACATACTAAATAAATACTGAATAAATGAATGACACTGGTGAACCACAGTGTCACCTATTAAGGGAGGAGTTATAGAGTTTGATGGCCACAGGTAGGAATGACCTCCTGTGGTGCTCTGTGGTGCATTTTGGTGGGATAAGCCTTGGACTGAATGTGCTCCTGTGTCCCATCACTGTGTTGTAGAGTGGGTGGGAGCCATTGTCCATAATGGCCTGCAGCTTAGACAGCATCCTCCTCTCCGACACTGACATCAGCGAGTCCAGCTCCACTCCCACCACATCACTGGCTTTGTGGATCAGTTTATTGAGTCTGTTGGCGTCTACCGCCCTCAGCCTGCTGCCCCAGCATGCAACAGTATATCGGATGGCACTCACCACCACAGACTCATAAAAGATCCTGAGTATAGTCCAGCAGATGTTGAAGGACCTCAGGCATCTCAGAAAATAGAGACGACTTTGGCCCTTCCTGTATAGGGCATCAGTGTTCTTAGCCCAGTCCAGTTTGTTGTCAAAGTGTACTCCCAGATATTTGTAGTGCTCTACTGTGTCCACACTGAGCCACCTGATGGACACAGGGGCCACTGGTGCCTTGTCTTTCCTCAAGTCCACCATCAGTTCCTTTGTCTTTGTCACGTTGAGCTCTAGATGGTTCCGCTCGCACCGTGTGACAAAGTCCTTCACCGTCATCCTGTACTCATCCTCATCACCCCTGCTCATACATCCAACTATTGCAGAGTCATCAGAAAACTTCTGAAGATGGCAGGTCTCGGAGCAGTAGCTGAAGTCAGAGGTGTAGAGGGTGAAGAGAAAGGGAGAGAGGAAAGTTCCCTGTGGGGCTCCAGTGTTGCTAACTACACTGTTACACTGTTATGGAGATTACTGTATAATACAGGCAAACATGGTCTCTGTGAGTGTGTGTGTACAACAGAGTTCTAATATGTTTTCCATTTGAAGACACATACTGGAGTTTTTGAACTGCAACTGCCAATAACAATGTGTTCTTCCAAAATTCACTCTTTAAACTTGTAGAATCTCATGCCCATAATTCAGTGTGAGTCTGTGTTTCTGCCAGGAATTGATTTCTGGATGAGTGAGGAAACATTACCTTCAAAAATTAAGAGGATCACAAGGGGTAATTTTAAAGAGAAATACAAAACTTTCTCAAATTTATTTAAATTCAAACTTACCTATTTATGCAGAATGCCTTCTTAGAATAATTTCTGAGGAAATCAATCAATGTCATAGGATTTTACTATACTGATAGGCCTGTTTTCCTATTTTTTCTGTTTTGATGATCTTATGCTTTACCTTGTTAGTCATATGCTTTTTGTCGATGTTCTTAAGTTTTATGCTAATGCTCTGGTTTCTCTCAATCTTTTTATGTTTTGTATTTATGTTATTGTGTCCTATCTTAATTTTATCATGTTTTATCCAAAGTTTTTATGGTTTATCTCAGTTTTCCTTTGCTTCTTATTGACATTCTTGTGTTCTTTGGGTTTCTCTGGGTTTTGTTTTGTGATGTTCTTGTACGTTTTGTTGATGTCCTTGTGTTTTATCTTGTGCTTCAATTATCTTACTGTTTACGTCAAAAGCCTTATGCTTTTTGTAGACGTTCTTATGTTTATATAAATGCGCTTGTGGGTTATCTCAGTGTTTTTGTGCTTTGTCTCAATGTTCTTTTGTTTCATCTTGACAGTCCTTTGCTTTATGTTGATGGTATGGTGAGTATAAGAAAGCATAGAATAAGCATGGGACTCAATAAAGACTCAAAAAGTGTGTTTATATGCTTTAAACTGATAAAGTATAGGACCTTTACTGTTTAACCTTGTAGTTTGCTTGTATTTCTAATGTTTTCAAATTAATGCTCTCATGCTATCTTATTGTTTGTCCAATGTTTCTATATCATTAAAAAAATTTCACAGACCAACAAACAGTGATAAACTGCAAGTATAATAACAGACCGTAATATGCACTGATTGAGTCAACAATAAAACAGGTGACATTTAAAAGTAAATAATGTTAATCATTTTGTTACAATGCAATATTTGATGGGAAACCTGTGATCCTCTTATTCAACTGGATGATACCTCTCCCAGCAGGACAATGCGCTCCACCACACTGAGAAACTAGAAAACTGGAACAGGCCGGATTTACTTGGAATCCAGACACAATCCACAGGACCCAAAAGATCTGCTGCCAAAACACCCTGGGGCATGGGCTAGGAGACCTACCAAATGTTACTGAGGTGGTTTTAATGTTGGTGCTCATCAACGTGCATGCAAATCAAGGACATTTAATAATTTTGAAATAGTAATTTCAACTGCATGGGAATGAATTGTGGTGGTTGTGCGTGTAAACAGTGTGTTTATATATATTCATCCCTGTATTCATGAGTGTGTTTGACCCGGAAAGAGCCCGCTGGGTGCTGCAGCAGTAATTAGCCCATCTGCTTGAGAAAAATAATGAAGCAAATGGTGGCTGCAAATGCCCCCCTGGCCTCTGGCAAGATTTTCAATAATGATGCATGAAGGATGACGTTTTTAGCACATTTCCCACAGGATGCAATCACATTTCCTGTGTTTTGAGCAATAAAGGAAGTGGACACATACTAAGAGAACTAGAATGGCATCTCAAACACCCCAGAGGTCAAGAGAAAGTTGCTAAAGACTGCTAAAAGAAGTCCTTCCATTAATTAATGCTTCAATCTTAAATATGATCAATCTGTCTTTATTAGTTGGCAATGTACCACAGGTTTTTTAGGTGGCAGTAATTAAACCAATACTTAAAAAGCCTTGACCAAGCTG
>JAMQGT020007266.1:0-15909 GCA_024447675.2 Pterophyllum scalare | reverse complement strand
ATGTAATTGTACTTCGTTCAGTTAGGTATTGCTCTGACACCTCCACCCACCCCTCTGCCGCTCTTGTTTCACCCCTCTCTTTTAGTGCTGATGTATGGCTAATGTGTGACAGGGGGAGCTCCAGTAAAACCCTGCATACATGCCAAAATACATTTTACAAGCAGTGCTCTAATCAGCCTGCAGCCAGAGGCTCATAAATTGCCTCAGTGTGTCTGGAGCTGGTGAACAAACGCAGCTTATGGTCACTGCTGGGTTGGATATACAACAGGCCACGCTCCTTGGGTAGAACCAACTCTGAGTGCTGCTGGTGATGTTTGTGAGTCATTTCAATAAAGGGAGGGACAACCAAGTGCCAGTATATCAAAAAAAAAAAATGACAAGGAACAGTAATTTATGTGCTTGTTTAATCAGCTGAGTGCATGTAGGCAAATGTTTGCATAATACTGCATGTTTAAAGTCAAGGCATGCATATCCCTGAGCCTGGATGATCTCTCTCATGTGAAAACTCTATAACATGTTAAAAGATGTCATTATACCCACGTTTAGGGACCACTGGAGGATTCATCAAAGTTTCATACATTTCAAATTATCAAAATGATTAGGAACACTCCTGCAGGTAGGATGTGTCACCACTCCACTGGGGAGGTTGTTTTGTTCTTTTTAATCTCAGCTGTAACCTTCAGCGTCCTCCACTGACAGGAAATGCAGTTTATCAACTAGGGATGACACCAGCGGAGGTGATATATGCAGGACTGTACTTCCCCAGATAACTCTAATAACATGAAGCCCTGTTGCTGCTCTGTCCCCCCCCGTTTTCAACCAGCAGGGAAATTCCTGAAGTAGGAGAGGTTGATCAAATAAAATGATACTTTGAAGTGTGCGGATGAATCCCACAATGACTTCACCAAGTCCTTAAATGACATTCCAGAATTAAATAAAGGCACCTTGTCATTTCAGCAGAAGAAAACAGGAGGCAGCCTCTATCTGTGGTTAGTGTCTTCTTTTAAAGAGCAATTTTTAAATGTTTTCTGTGCCATAGCCTTGTAAATTATAGGCGTGCCATTTATACATAGGCTGTGGAAACATGGACTAATGTAATCTGAGTGTGCTGCTAATAAAGGAACAGCCATAGTATGTGTTATAGCCAAGGCTAGCATGTGTCTAAGGCCTAAGGCCACAACTGTTTGTGTAGAAAGATTGTGGACATTTCAGAAGTATCCGTTTCTTTTGCTATACTATAGAAGATCATGTTTTATCTGCATTATATTCTTAAGTCTTCATTACTTATGTCCTATATTTTCATATTCTCTGTTCTCATCTACTTAGATACATTTAATCCAATTTGGATCCATCAGATGGCAGCACTGAGCATGACCTACATTCAGAGGTGCTTCTATAAATGAAAAGAAGCATATTGTTTCCAAAAATATGATGTGAAAGGGAGGAAATTTAGCCTTTAAGTAACCACTGGCTATCCCTGAAAAGAAAGGAGAAAAGAGCAGGTTTTTTGCCATATGTTATATAATATAATGTTGCCCTGTGGATGTAACTCTGAAACAAAGCAGATTTTGTGTTGAACAATATGCAGGACACAGTCTTTTAATGTCACATTTATAACAGTCTTCACCTTCAACATTTTCTCATTTTTACATAGCTGTCAAATAAAACCCCAGCAGAGGACGACTCATAACTGCTCTGAGAGTATAGACTGTGTCTATGAAATCCAAGATTTGTTGCTTTTTTATTCTGAGAGAGGATAAAAGTTGGGCTTGGCCATCAACACACAAATGTACACACAGACACACACACACACACAACCTTCTGCTTGGGTAACCAATAAGTAGACTGTGGCTTTGGCAGTGCTCTGTCTTATTTACAGGACGTTTGTTGCACTTGACATTTATCATGGCTCCGGGGCCGTGAACTTCATGCAAACGCCATCGAAGCATTCAATGCCAAGAGCCTGGAGCCTCCTGTCTCAGCGTCATCACAAGTCTTTTCACGCTAAGATAAATCACTTCCACTGGACCCCAAGGAAGGAGAGGGGTGGAGGTGGGGGTAGAGGGGATGGAGAGAGTTAGATAGGGGGAGCCGGGAGAAGTGCAGGAAGAGGGGAAGCTGAGGTTCAGGGAGAGGGGTGTTAACATCTAAGTAATACCCAGAGGTTAACGCCAGCCCCATTTCTCCCTCGTTAATTGTTGGGTGCCTTCATACAAATATCACTAACCATTATGAAGGCAGCATATGGTTTGAGTAAACACTCTTTATATCTTGGGGGATGTAAACACTGTAGCCACATGACTGCTCTTGGCTGCAGGACATGAAAGCACTCGTTCTTTATCATTTGATACATCTAATATCTTGACCTATAGGTTGGGCTTTTCTAAGAGATAAATGCTTGTAGCTATTACAGCAAGCAAACTAATAAAAATAAAGCCAAAGATCTCAAAATTGCATATTCTGTAGAGTTCTAAAGCTGACTGATTGATGATAGGAAGGTTAGCACTAATTATTCATTAGTGGTTAGAGTTAAAGATTGTTAAGAACCACTTGAAATAGATTATTTTACTGGATAACGGGTGGTCAAGTATTGCTCACAGGTACTTTTAATATTTCCATTTTATGCAACTATATGCTTATACTAGATTTCATAGGAAAATACTATATTTTTGTCCCCTGCAGTCAGTTACAAGAACACGTGTTCTTCAAGACCTAATTTTTTCAAAAAAATGATGTGCTGTGGAAATGGTAGATGAGCCAATACGTTTTGACCACTAACAGACAGAGCAAATAACATTGATCATCTCAAATCGGTATAAGCACTTGAAAAAGCCCAAATAGTTAGTAATGCATAAGTTGCAGATTTGAGGGATGGTTCAATACACAGTACATAATACACTATTACTGGCCGCAGCTGCACAGATGTAAACCACCCAAAATAAACAGTCTTCTCTGCCAGAGACAACTATAATGACATGGGAGCAGCAGAAGTGAACTTTGGAGTGATGAGAGTCATACACAGTCAGGGCCACAAGTATTTGGAAAATGACACAATATTTGTAATTTTGCCTCTGTACACCATCACAGAGGGTTTTAAATTAAACAATCTAACTATGATTGAAGTGAAGACTTTCAGTTTTAATTCAAAGAGTTTAGGAATTACAGACAGTTTCATATTCAGTCCTCCATTTTCAGAGGCTTAAAAGTAACTGAACAATTGACTGACAAACAGCTTCATGACCACATCAGGCCTGTTTCCTATTGTTCCATAATAAATTAAGCAGAGAAAAGATCTGGAGTTGATTGCAGACATTGAACTTGCATTTGATAGCTGACCATTTGAAGTCTCAATATGAGGTCCAAAGGGAAGTTTAATCAGGTCATCATTAGAGAGATAGCAAAAACTCTCTAATCAAATCAACAATCTGGTACATTTTTAAACAGAGGAACATGTGAGACACCTGAAGTGGATAAACACAGAATTCTTTCCTTGGTTAAGAGAAACCCCTTCACAACATCAAGAACACTCTTGATGAAGTAGGCGTATTATTGTCAAACTCTACAATCAAGAGACATTTTGTGAATGTAAATACAGAGGGTTTACAACAAAGTGCAAACCACCAGTTAAACAACAAGTTAGCCCGATTAGACTTTGCTGGAAAACATCTACAAGAGAAAAACAATCTTTGGACAGATGAAACCAAAATGAACTTGTATCAGAACGATGGGGAGAGGAGAGGAGAAACAGCTCACGATCCAAAGCATACCACATTATCTGTCAAGCAGGGCAAACATGGTAATATTATGGCATGAGCATGTTTGGCTGCTGGGTCACTAGTGTTTATTGATGATGTGACTGCTGACAGAAGCAGCAGGATGAATTCTGAACAGTACAGGGCTATACTCTCTGCTCAAATTCAGCCAAATGCTGCAAAATTGATCAGACAGTGCTTCACAATGCAAATGAATAATGATCCAAAGCACACTGCAAAAGCAACCCAAGAGTTTCTCAAGGCAAAAGAAAAGGGATATTCTTCAAAAGTCAGTCACCTAATGTCAGTCCAACAGAGCATGTTTTTCAGTTACTGAAGACAAAACTGAGGGCAGAGAGACCCAAAAATAAGCAGCAACTGCAGTAAAGGCCTGGCAGGGCATCTCAAGGGAGGTAACAGAATTTGGTGATGTACTAGGGTCAAAGACTTCAGGTACTCATTGACTGCAAATGATTCTTGTATTTAAAATTGTATTAGTTTGACCAATTACTTTTGAGCCTTTGAAAATGAGGGACTATATAAAACAAGAGCACTGCTGAGCGAATGCCAATGCTCAACTGTTTTGAATTCATAACAGGGAGAAGGGGAAAGGGGTCAAAGTGCTGTATATAGTAAAGTTAGTGAAAAAGTGTGTGATGGTTGATGGGTCTAGCGTACGTGTGCATCTATGGTGTGAATTCGAACATCCCTAAGTGACATCATTCTTGAGTTATGGGCAATGTTAAAGTTTTTATGCAACTTGACCTCTGACGTTTGCCTTCAGGTCAAGGTTGAGACTTTAAGCAGATGCATCTATGATGTGAATTTGAAAATTCTAGGTCACATCATTCTCAAGTTATGGCCAATGTTACAGTTTCAGAGGCCACCACCACCGCCAATGTCGTCGCCACCACCATCAATGCTGCCATCACCAATGCCACGGCTACGACAATAGCTCGAAACAGCCAATAGATATAAATGAATATGAACTTTAAAAGATAAGTAAATGACAGTGCTAGCTAACGGCGAATCTATTCCTGTCCCACTCTTTGACATTGCTCGTGCTGTTACAGAAAACAAAATTAATTAATAAACTGGATATTATATTAAAATTAGTCACTGGACAGTCCATGCCTTCATTTGAAAACTTTTTTGTGTAAAACAGTGTGACAGCACATGTCGATCAAATTTGTCTTTTTCTTTTTTTTATTTTGGGGGGTTTTGTAATGTAGTCAGTAAGGGCACATTTCATTCAGTGCTTTTAGCTCTTTATTTAAAGGAGCTGTGTGTGTGACATCTAATTGTATGCATTCCAGTATAATAACAATTATAATAAAACATCATTTAGCTTTTTTCCATACATAATGAGCATTTTTCTGTTGATAAGAACACCTTTCTTCTAATTGGGCTGTAGTACTTACTTGCAGTTTTACATGTTAAATTTTTACATTGCTGTATTTGTACTGCTGAAATGACCTTTAGTACTTTATTCTCCACTTCTAATTATAGGATTTAAAATTATATAATGACATCACAAGTTTGGCCACAAGTGCTTGCTAAGACAAATATCTAATCAGCAAATTGCATGACAGCAACTCAGTGCATTTGGCATGAAGACATGGTCAAGACAAACTGTTGAAGTTCAAACTGAGCATCAGAACGAGGGAAGAAAGGTGATTTATGTGACTTTGAACGTGGCATGGTTGTTGGTGCCAGATGGGCTGGTCTGAGTATTTTGGAAACTGCTGATCTGCTGGGATTTTCCCTAACAACCATCTCTAGGGTTTACAAAGGAAAAAAGAAACTATCCAGTGAGCGACAGTTCTCTGAATGAAAACGCCTTGTTGATATCAGAAGTCAGGAGAGAATGGCCAAACTGCTTTGAGCTGACAGGAGTATGGCAGTAACTCAGATAACCACTGGTACAACAAAGGTATGCAGAAGAGCATCTCTGAACACACAACATGTCAAATCTTGATGCAGAGCAGACCACACTGAGTGCCACTCCTGTCAGCTAAGAACAGGAAATTGAGGCTACAGTTCGCACAGGCTGATCACACGTGGACAATAGAAGACTGGAAAAATCTTGCCTGGTTTGATGAACCTCAATTTCTATTGCGACATTTAGATGGTGGGTCAGAATTTGGCATAAACAACACGAAAGCATCGATCCATCCTGCTTTGTATCAACAGTTCAGGCTGGTGGTGGAGGTGTAAAGATGTGGATGATATTTTGAGCCAGTTGAGCATCATGTACACACCACTGCCTAACTGAGTACTGTTGCTGACCCATTAGAAGATGGGCACACTGTGATCAGAAAAGATTCTGATCACCGTGTGCCCATCTTCTGATGGCTGTTCCAGGAGGATAACATACTATGTCACAAAGCTCAAAAAATCTCAAATTGCTTCCTGAAAATGACAATGAGTTCAATGTACTCAAATCGCCTCCACAGTAACCAGATCTCAGTCCAACAGAGCACCTTTGGGATGTGGTGGAATGGGAAATTCACATCATGGATGTGAGGCTGACAAATCTGCAGCAACTGTGTATTGCTATCATGTCAATATGGATCAAAATCTTTGATAAATGTTTCCCCCACCTTCCTGAATCTATACCATGAAGAATTAAGGCAGTTCTGGAGGCAAAAGGGGTCCAAAATAGCACTAACAAGGCAAATGTCCAGTGAATTTAAATCCAGAAGTGTTTACAATTACAATAAAATAAGCAGTAATGTTAATTTATACCCTACTTCAAATAGCATTGGAAATCAATATTTTCAGTTCATGTGAAACAATAGGAAAATAGTCACATTGTGTTTTGGAGAAAAAAAAAGTCATTTAGATAAGAAAGCTGAATGACTGAAATGTTGACACTCAGAAGCCAGCTAGCCTATTACAGATAGAACAGTACAAGCCCTAATAGTGGTACACATTAAAAATGGCTTCAGAATGATAAATGTGTCCACAGAGCCTACCAAATCCACCCAGCAGCTCTCAGTGCAATATATCTGCGTGCAGTCAGCCCAAAATTATAAATCAAACACAGATCTATATGATTCATGGCCATTTATTGACAATAATTTACAGAAGTGGTTTCAGATGCTTTTAACTTTGCTGTGGCAGTAATTTACAAACGGGGGAAAAAAGAAAACAACACCACTGTATTTCTTCTACTTGACTGGCAGTGCAGTAGCTAAGTGATATGGAGGGGTAAAAAATTAGATAGCTGATGAAAGCCCATTGATTCAAATGCTTGATGTTCTTGGAAAGGCAGAAGGATGACATTGAAGAATTTGCTTCGGGCTGCCTTCTGAGCATCTTGCAAAGTGCTACAGAGGTCTGACTCAGATCCAATGCAAAAATGTGATAATCATTTCAGCAAAAAAAAAAAAATACACCCAAGGCAAAGAACTAACAGACAGTGCAATGTACAAAAAAAGAAGAAAAAAGAGAAAGCAAAAACAAAAACCACACATGTTCATACCAAAAAGACTCCGCTTACATACCCTACAAAACATAATGATTTTCTGAAGAAGAAACAACAGTGACAGGTTAAATCAATTAAGGGGCAAAGAAGAGTAGCGTCACTATTGTTTGACATAATGTTTGAATTTTATTTCATAACCTGTATCTGTACAAGGATTCATTATGCCACGCTCTCCCGAAGGTGCTGCTGATTACCACGGAGGCTATTTCTGGAGCTGTGTGACACTGATGATGTTGACAGCAATCACCTTCCCATATCACAGCTGCTGCAAAGGTCAAACCAAATGAGGGAGATGTGTAAGCAAGGCCAGTCCTCCTTCAACAGTCTGATCTGGCCTCAGGCACTCTGGCTGATGAGGCCTAAATATCAGCACAGGGTCATTATTTCAACTAGTGAAGCACTTAACTTCTTTACTCCCCGTCTCCGAGGACCGCTGTAGCCATGATGATGCTTGATGAGGGAGAGAGAAAGGCAGGGCACAGTGTCAGGTTTTATCCCCAAAGTATGCAGAACAACTTTTTTCTTCCTCCCTTGTCTCTTGGTGAATGTAATTCCTGCACACCCAGGGTGAATTAATTAATTACAATGCTGGCTGGGCATCAAAGGTAAATGATTTAATTACATTCCCAGCGTCTTTGTTAAGAAGCCAATTGTCAGGCAGTTGTAAGTAGCGCTGTGGCCCTCTTTGGCACCTAAGGTGTGTGTGTGTGTGTGTGTGTGTGTGTATGTGTGTGCGTGCATTTTATGTTTCAGTCTCTTTTTCGCATAAAAAGAAAATAAAATAGAGAGGGAGAGGGTGTATCAGTTTATACCTTCATGCTTACATATTTAAATGATCTGAATTACCTCTGTAAACATTAAAAATGATTTAACTGGCTTTGATTAGCAGAATGAAAAGGCAATAACAAGTGCAATTTTGTTCAATACCTATTTGACTGACATCGGCGTATATCGGAATTCACCTTTTTAACCCTACTTGAGACTTCAGCACCTCAAGCTCTTTATCCACTAGCTGTTAATTTCATGTGTCTACAGTTTGATTATAAGCAAACTGCCTGTTTAGCAAAATACAAAACAAAACTCTCTGCTAGAAATGTCATCATTGAGAAAATTAACACTAAACAGAAGCAGTAAAATCACAGCAATAAGTTTAATTCTGTACTTGAATCATTGCAGCTACCTATATTAATGTTAAACTTTCTGGTCTATTTTTCATGTAGAGCTAGATAGCACTGGCAAGACTCATTTCACAGTGGTCATATGTATGTATGTGTTAGGACTTGATGGACAAATCATTACCTTTTATGTGACTGGTGCTTTGCTAAACTTGAAAAAAAAAATCATTAAAGAACAAAAATAGAGTTTCATTACTGTCCCTTTTTTGTTTGTTTCACATAACCATAAACTATAAATAGTGGACAAAGACAATGTTTTTTGGATCATTTTGAAGCCTTGCGTTTGGAATTTTCACTGTACCCAGTTTTGAACTGATTAAGATTATTTCTGGAAGCACCAGGGGACCTTTCAGCTAATGCTCGCATTTGTTAGCTTGCTGGTTAGCACGATGCATAAGTAATTCACCGCCACAGTGCTAACTTGGCTAGCGAAAGGCTAAAAACAAAAATCTTATTGAATTCAGTTGTGTAAATCCACAAAGAGCAGTAAACCTCAGAGCAGGAGCAGCAACACGTCAGCTGATCACAGCCTGCACACAAAGAAAATCTGCTGAATGTCACAATTGAAATTATTGTGAGTAGTGATTCTTTTCCCCACATTGAGTCACTACAACCAATCTCCTCCACCTGCCAAATCCCACCTTAACCCATAACTGCACAAATGTTTGTGTTTATGTGTGGAGGCAGAGTCAGAGGTTCCATCTACAGTGTAGGCAACAGCAAATAGAGCTATTTTTAAAATTAATTCTCCTACTCATACTCTACATAACAGTGTTCAAGCACATTCATTAGAATTAGAATTTAGATGGAAATAGAGTTTATATTTCCATCTACTAAAATTGTTTTATTATTACATAAATATAGCACAAGATTAAGTCAGCTTTGCACAAAAATAGCTGGCAGAAACATCCTCCAAAGAGCTACTTTTACTTTCTTACTTTGAGTACATTTCAGAGTCTGTACTTTTTCACTTTTACTTGAGTAAAGAAGTTGAATCCGTACTTCAACTTTCACCAGAGTATGTTTTAATACAAGTATCTGTACTTCTACTTAAGTACAATGCATGTCTGTACCTTTGCCACCTCTGCCTATACCTTCTTGTCACATCCATTTTTTTTCTACCAAGATGGGGATGGCAGAAACACTCATCTCGAGACTTCAAAACAGGACTTCAGAAACAGATGTCATGGGAGCTGAGGCCATCTATTTTTTTTTACTTTCTATGATATTACATTATTTATTTATTTGTTTTGTTTTGTTTCCTGACATGACTTTATAATTGGGCAGATGAAGCAGATCATTTCAGGCTTGGTATAGGAAATATAATAACACTTGGTGACAAAGGATTTGAAAACACACACTGGCAGAAGGTCATGTTGTATTTTCAGACCAGTAGTTTATAGGGCAGCAAAAGCTTTCATAATCTGGAGATAGACAGCGACACACATCAGCTGATCCTGATTTTTATCTAACAGAGAGGCTTTTATGATGTCACATATCACGTTATTGAGAAAATGACTAACAACAGGAGCCATGTTCAGTGTGGGTTACAAATAATCCTCGAATCCACATGGCTAAATAATTGCTGAAGAAGCAGACCTGCATTTAAGATAAATAGAGCTGTTACTGAGGTTTTGTCACTGCACAAAGAGAGCTGTTTATAGCGCAGAGGCCTCAGATAAAACATTTTCTGGCCAAACAAGGTAAATGAAGCATAATTGGAAGCCCATTACCGAATTGAAAAACGGGTGTCTTTTGTTTTAACTGTGTTAGAATCGAACTGAGGGCGCCTCTCCTACTCTGTAAACCTACATTAAACTGCAGGACTCAATAATTATAATGTTCAGGATCCTTCTGAGGGGCGAAGAAAATCAATAGAGTAAGGACAAAGAACCTATAGCCATCACTTAATTCTCTTATCACTGTGATTTAGGGGAAGAGGAGGATGTTAAATAACTGTAAATCTTTAGCTATGACTTTGAGGGTGCTTTATGGCAGGTCTTACAGCGTCTCCCAGACAGAATGTCCATACTTTCCGCAGACCACACAATTTATAGCTTTATTACCCTTTGTCTTAAAGAGCAGGGAGACATAGCAGGGAGGAAGGAGATAACAGCCCTGCGCAGGGGCAGATGGGAAAAAAGTCGGATGCCATCATCGACAGAGACATATCTCTGTGACAGGTTTACGGCTCAGGAGCAGAGCTTCTATTTGGGGGTGTCCCCCCTCCAGTTCACTACCCCTCCCTGAACACCCACTTGTGCATCCCGAATACACAAAACACAGTTATTCCCAAACTGCAGTGCAAGAAAAGGATGCCCCCTGTGGAAGGAGTGAAATTCAATTTCTGACTTATCCCTGGATGATCGGATTTACTCCGCTCTTCAGTTGCTTCCAAAACATCGCTGCCAAAATACCTTTCTAGAGGTCACGGAGAGGACTGACAAAGGGGAGGGCTGTACGGAGAGATTGCAGACAGAAGGAGGGAGGTGGGCCACTTTTTTGCCACAGAGTCATGAGTTCCTCAGGTCCAGGCAGATGCTTCCTCATATTTTCTTGGAGACCTGACAAGTGGCTTATTGTTTCCCTTGATAAGGGTACAGTGTTCTGGTAATGGGAATTAGAGGGAAGTGTAAGTCACCGAAATGCAGGGTGAGACTGAATCAATAGATAATGGCAGATTTCTCATGGATGCAAAAGGCAAAGTTGTTATCAGCGCTATTTAAAAGAACAAGGCCTCTTATTTGTCTTCGAGCTACACTCATGGGTACTGTGAAGGCTAGAAATAAAAGTTACACTTTGCTTGAACCCTATGAAACTGCTTTCATAGTGTTTAAGAACAAATGCCCCAGACACCATGTTCTGAATTGTGTCAACTCATGATGCCCGGAGGATCAGAAGGCTAATAAAAGAAACCCTGTCCCTACTGTGTGAATTCAAATAGCAGTAGCTCATGATAGAAGTTGATTTACAGTAACATATTTTTAACAGCTTTTTCTTTTTGTAATATTAGTCATCACCTTTACACATTATGTAATATTTTGCTTTTTTTATTTGTTGTCAATTTATAACCGTAGTTCCAAGTTCTTTCTTGTGAATTTTTAAACAATTTTTAAAGAGATGTTTATACATAGTGAGACAGGACAGGTTTAAAAATATTGACCTTATTATGAAACCTCCATCAAATAACATTCTTCTGATAGTTTCCTTTTAGCTTTAGTTTGATCTCCTCCAACTTCTTAGAAAATCACCTTACTGTGTACCTGAATTATGTAGTTTTGTCTGTAGGGAACCACACTCATTTCTACTGATAATTTAAAAATATACAGATGGATGAGAAATTAAAGAGAAAACAAACCTTGACCCTTATAGTGAGAGGATTTGTTGGCTCTGTGTGAAGCAGCAACCTCCTGGCCCCCATGAGAAATTGGTGGTTCCTTGGTGATTACATTGAATTTTTTCACATTTGGTGACTGATTGCAAGTAGCCAACTGGATGCCCAGAGGTTGGGTGTGCAATGCCCTCAGACTCTGGGCAAATGCTTTTAAACACAATGTGATTGCACAGATCCCGTGGTGGGAGGCAACCTGTCTCCAACCAGCCGGGGTCCGACTCAGACTGACTGCAATCACTCTCAAACTGATTGGCAAAGATTTGCAAATAACTGCTGTCTAATTTATAAATGCAGAGAGTGTAAGTCTGAACGAACTCATCTACAATCCATCTCTTTGCAATAGACGACTTGACTCAACTGGTTGCCAGCTGGCTGTATTCTGCTTATAGTCCTATATAAAAGTAAGGTTGCTGAGCACTCCTGTTTGTGGAGGAATTTCTGTTTCAAAACTTTGAGGGTCTAGCTGGACTCTGGATGTAAGCAGTTTATGTGAACTTTTGTTTAATGTCAAATTCTATTTATGTAGATGGCAACAGATTTATAATTTTTGCTGATTTATCACGGTTAATTGCTGGAGTATTACAAAAAGATTACATCTAATTGCGAACGTGACCCCATTCAACTGCAAACTGACAGCAGACTTGACGATGCAAAGTCATTTTGTAGACGGCAACTGACTGAGCGTGTTCACAAACCTCGCCACTGTCTTCAAAGTAACCATTTCAAAGACAATGAGATTGCATGGTCATTGAACATGACTGCAATACTTTTGGTCATGCTGCCAAACCCTGCTTTCCATAGTGTGACTGTAGCATTATCCTGTGATTAAACATTTCAGTCATTATAGGAATGGTCTCTTCTAGCATGACAGTGGCCTCATCTGTATAGAAATGTATGTGAACCATAAACTGTGGCCCTCCCAGTCACTAGATCTCCATCCATGTGCACTCTCCACCATCATCAGAACACCAAATGAGGGAATATCTTTTAAAAGAATGGGGTTACGTCCCTCTTGCTGAGGAGTTTCAGAGATTTGGAGAATCTATATCAGTGTTCAGCTGGGTTTTTATTTAACCTGTCACATCTCTGTAGATAAGAGCAGCTTTAAACTTGTGACAAAACAGCAAAAACCAAAAATATATAAATTTTTGGGGGTGCTGTGGCCCAACAACAACCACCAAAAACAATCAAAAATAACTGCTGAACGTTTGTGCTGAACAATGAAGCACACCCTTAAAGCACAATAAGTGGGTTACAAGAAAAGCAGACCTATTTGTGAACACAGTTTGACCCAGTTACTGACCAGCTCCCCAAACAATGCTGAGATCAAAGGGAGACTTTGTATTCTCTTTTTTGATAAGTTATTGTCAACAGCTGCTGAGACAAGCAATGAGTAGTTGCCAGAATGTCTCACTAAACAGTATACAGGAAGTCAACAAAACAATAGCCTTCTCAAGTGATAAACACAAATGTTTGATGGTTCAGACTTCAAAACCAGCAGCAAATCCATAACCGTTTCCTTTTCTGGAAAAGCAGGTGCTTAAAAACAAACCTACTATGACTCCTCTGAATGCCTCTTCAACACTCTGGGTGTGAAACAATCTAGCAATTGTTGTGCCTCTCAAGAAAGTTTGAATAGTATATCTAAGAAACTTTAGCAAGCATATTTGCAGAGCTGCAGAAACTGAGAACAAGAGATGAGGATAACAGGGAAAAAAAATCATACCCTCGGAGAATGATTTGTGGTTGTGTAGAGTGAATCTTGAATTCTAAACCGTCCAACATGGTCAGCGACTAAAGCAGCAGAGATGATGTCCTCCTGCTGACAGCTCCCCCTAGGGCCCTGGAATACATTAACCACTGGGTCCACGGGGGTGTTGGGAATAATTACTCATTCTTGCCATGTGACACCCTCAATAAATTTAACTCCCACTTTAAGTTTTAAAGGCAAATGCGTATTGTGGCTATCACGTAAAGGCTGGCTTCTCTATGCTTGTGCATAATTTCTTGTAAGAATGTGTTACCGCAAATTGGTAACAGGAGCCAGCAGCTGACTATAGATGAGTGAGCAATGTGCCAATGAAGTCGGAGGGAAAGGGGATAGTGTGGAGGAAAATGCATTAAAGGCTTTGTGTATGTGTCTTCATCATCATTAATAAATTCTACTCCATCAAGCTATAATCTAATTATAAATCATGCCTTCATCTGCCATGAATCATCTCTGCACTGTGTTAGCTAAATTGGGGGAAGGATTCAGACACATCATTAAGATTTAAATGATGATTTTTTTTTCTTCATAAAAAAAAGCATCAAAAAAGTTATTGGCCTAACACAAAGGGATTGTTAAACCTCTGTAACTAATGGCTTTAAAGAAAATGTAATTATGATTTAATAATTGACAGATTAAGCCTAGGGAGCTTATATTTTTTGGCAATGGCCATGAGCCATAAAAATCAGTTTTTCTAACAGCTGCATGTCTAAAAGAGGTAATTACATTCTCTGTAAACATGTATAAAACCTAAGCAAACACGCCCAGCAGAAGGCTGTGGATTAGGGGTGAGATGAAGATGTCATCCCATGCTTACAATGGCACATCTGGAAGATAACTCTGAAAAATACAGCTGGTGATAGGTTCTTTCAATAAAAAAGTCTCTAAATAAAGTTCCACTACGCAGGAGTTACTACAGCGGTGACAACCCAAAGACAAGTTGTGCAAAAGAACATCAACACCTCCACTCAACAAATGCATGACAACCTCAAAAGCTAATTATGTGTCACACTGAGCTCACACGGAAATAATTTTACTTGCTTTGCTGTACTTATTTTACAGACAAAGCGAGTATCTTGAAGATATTTCTGGTAAATAGATTGAAAAAAAGTTGGTCTCTCCACTTTTCTTGGACAGTTGGTTGTTTTTACAATGCTGACAATACAGCAACATTTGTGAGCATGTGTGCCATATTTCCAGATCAGATAGACCCTTTGTCCAATGAGAGATCTGACAGTTCCTGTCTTGTTAGACTCCTCAGAGCCAATGTTCAGTCACTGCACAAAGAGACCACCAGCTTCAAGTCAGGTGAAACTTTATGTGTCCCTTAGTCTGTGCTCTTTTCAGTACGCACTAATGATCTCAATGAGAACACACACACTAGTGACACATACGGCGGGCGAGAAAAGGAGGCATAGTGTTAATACAGATACTGAAAGTAATGTGCAAAATGTGTAACGTGATTAGTCGAGTCCCCAGCCAAGGCCTTCAGTCAAAGGCAGCAAAGGCAAAGATCATAAGACACATTAAGAGATCCTTCGTCATGACATGAAAGAACATCTGAGTTCTCAGCTGCCGCCATTCATTTTCATAATGACAGTAAATGCAGTTGAAAGCAGTGGGATCTCTGAATGGCATTAAGCTCTCTTCTTTCAGTTTTGATTAGGTGACTTGCAGAAGATGAAGATAAATCATTTAGAGGAGGATACGTGTGTCAGGAGATAATACCTCCACTGGTTGAACATGGTGAAGAAACACTGGCTCAAACTGAGGCTGATGAAACACAGCAACAACCTGAGAAATTTCAGGTGTGTGCATGATACAGGCATTCATTTAAATGTGTGCCGCTTGCCGCTTGTGTGTGAGTGTGTGCACGCATGCTCATATCTGCCTGGCAAATATCTCACGTTCTTTGTGTTTCATGTCAGGCATCTCGGTCTCCGTGACAGCATTTCACATTGATGTGGCATGTCGTGGAAAACAAAACTAAGAGGGTTAAGTATCTGCAGTAAATACTTTGTCTTAGCATATTTAGCCAAATTAATGTCAAAAATTAATTTCTGTCTGATTGTTCACATGGAAAATTGTCAGGCTTTGAGCTCATTAGAATTTGCAGGCACACATATATTTCTGTTTTAACATCACTTATGCTTAAGCGCATGTTAAAAAATTATATAAACCATCACCTGGAGACTCAAATGGTAACTGTGAAAGTAGTAAATCCTTCAAAATGTCTTTTAAAACTTTACGAATGTTCTCAGTGCCCTGACCAAAACAAAACATGATGACAGGTGCCAGTTTATGACATCGCTCTCTTTATCTCTGCGTCT
>JAMQGT020007265.1:0-14150 GCA_024447675.2 Pterophyllum scalare | reverse complement strand
ATTGCTTAAAAAGCCTTACCATAATAGTATCCTTACAACCGGTAGAAGATCAAACAAGTTAAAAGAGACCAAAAACTGTTTTCTTGGATAAGTTTATTTTTGATGTAAAGTCAGCCAAGCTAATTTGCAGGAATTAATTTATTTCAAGAGGCCACTGAAAGAACTACAGTTCAAATTTAGCTTTAATTTTCAGCCCCAGGCTTGCTGATTGTTCTCCACTTTTATGCTGACCTGAGCTCACTGACTGTAGCCTCATATTTGAGAGTAACATCTCAAAAAGCATTTCAACTTTTTCTTCCAGGATCTTATCATGCAGAGGACCTGGAGATACAATAAATCTACCCCTCTGTGTACTCAGTCATCCTTTCTCCCCTCATCATTGACAAATCCCTCAAATAAAACATAAAAAAAGGCATTTCATTATGTAGTGTAGCCTTGATTTCTCCCTCCACCAGGCCATAATCTGTTTCACACGCTGAAGATTTTGATGAAGAAAATGTGCCCTCAAGTTCAAAGTCCTGTGTGGATTGTGCCAACTGCAGATTAATTGTTTGGGAACAAAGGAATAAAGAAATGAAAGCGTGCTAAAATAAGGTGGGGCATATTGTAAAATGCACCACCTTTGTTATTTACTCGATTTGTTTGTTATGCTGTCCAAAAGGCAGCTTTCAAATCCACATCAGACACTGAGACAATCTCTGCTCTGATTATGAAGACAAAAACTAAGTTGTGTTTTTCTTAAGTTTTCTGCTCTCTGCCTTTTAAATTGTATTATTATTCATGGAAAGTATATTCTACTTAAAGTCACTTGTCCATTTTGACTTGAAGTCATGTTGTCCAAACCAAATTTTGATATCTATAAAGCACAATCCTGACTGAATGGAGCTAATACCTAGTTTGTAGAACATCCCAGTCATATCTTTAGAAGACTTTCCTTCTCTTGATTGACAAGTCAGTATGTATGATACAAAGGGGGGTTGTCTAGTGTTTGTAAACACTTGCATGTATACACTTTTCTTTATTTCTGTTTTTTAATCTTCAATTTTAGCCCAAAAACATGTGTTTTTGAATGATATTTGGAATTTTATCACTTTCACTGGTACTGATGATCCATGTAGTATTCTAGGTGTGTGTGCGTGTGTGTGTGTGTGTGTGTGTGTGTAAGAGAAGAGCAGATCGAAAAAGTCAAAAAGTTTTTGGTTATACTCAAAAGCCTAAATTGAGTAAAACTTTTCACTAAGGTACAGATAGAATTATTGTTAACCTTATATCATTTTCTTGATACTTTGTGGCTGAGTTCTTGCTTTACACTCATTGTCACTTCAAGAAGCCTTTTTTTAAAAATTCTTTAGACTATTATTTCCTTTTATATATAGCTCATTATTTCTGTTATTGTATGTGCCTGAAAACATACGCTTGATTACCTCTGTATGTGCTCATATGGAAGAGAGACAGAGTGTGTGTGAGAGATATAGCTGTTTATTGTACATGTACTATAAAGCTGTATGTAAATACTTTACCTCACGCTCATGGACTTTTGATAAAAATAATAATAATAAAAAAACTGTACAAAAGAACAGCAAAGAGTACATACTATTTGGGATAAATCTTTCATTCTGAGGTCCCCATGCAAAATTGCTTTTGTAATGACTTCAGGCCAGGATACGTGCAGTCATTTATTATTACACAGATAATGCACACATTTAATGAGTGTTGTATTTTTATTTTTGTTTTCAACCAGTTAAGAAGGCTGTTTGTTGGGGGTTTTCTCACAGGGGGAAATTGTAAAGCACCATCAATAATTGGTACCCAGAAAGCACAATAGTTTATCTATTGCATTTTTACAGAGGTAGTCTCTTTTTGTCCCTCTTTAGCTAAATCTTCTGTTTTGCTGTGTTTGGTCACAGAAGATCGAACAACTCTATTCCCAGAGCTGTACAGATTGTGAAAAATGTACATACGACAAAAATCTAGTTCCATCCTTGCATTTTTTTTTTTTTTTTGTATGGAGAGAAATTACTTGTGTGCAGAGAGTATTTCAAATTTGATTGAATATTTAGTAATATTGAAAATGAGATTAAACACAGTCAATGTGAAAATAAGTGCTGAGAAATATTATTCTTCTGTCTCTTTGGAATAAAAGTGTTAAGTATTAATAAAAAATAAGAAATTTCAGCTAGTCGGTCTTTTATTTTTCTTCTGCAGTTTGTGTGTGTCTGTAGGTTTGTTTTGTTTATACCTCATATGCACTATTCTAAGGGATTGCGTTATTGTGTCCTGTGTAGTCCTGTGAAATTATGACTGCAACAGAATGCCATCTTTTGCTCTTTCATTGCATCTTTTGTTTGTCCCTCTCTGTTTTCCAATATGCAGGGCTCTCATCATGTCAAGATGATGTTATTCAACCATGTTGGACAAGAGTTTTTATAGACTAGAGGGGGAAACAACATGAAGAGGCATGAGCGAGGCAGAGGCGATAAGAAAAAAAAATAATGGGAGATGTATTGAGGGAAAGGAGAAGTGATGCAAACTGAACCGAGCAGCAGAGATCAAAGCCCCCAAAAACCTCTCTCTCCCCTCCCCTTACTCTTCAGACTCTCTCTTTACTCTTGTCCAGCAACAGGAGTTATTTAAAGAAACCAGCCGGTTTGAAAATGTACCGATGCCTTGCGTACAGATTTGGAGGGAGAATTTTTTTTTTAACAGCTGCAGTCCTGGATGGTAGAACAGAACGAGGTGAGGCAAAGGTAGAAATAACCTTTTCATCAGTTAATCAGCTTCTCAAAAAAAAACAACAACAACAAAAAAGAATCAGCCATTTATTTTGCTTACTTCTTCGGTCCCTCCATCAACCCAACAACCCCAGGATGCATTGCAACACATGTAACTACTACTTGACAATTAACTGTTACCTAGCAACTGGCTCTTTTTCCAGAGATGGGGAGGGGTGTAGAAAGAGAGACAGGGAGGGAGATTTATACAGTATTCCCACAGCATCTTAACTGGATTGGATGCAACAATGCATTGACAATACAGTACCAAAATGGAAAGTACAGCCTGAGCTGAACGCCCACACGTAGCAGGAAAGAGGGGAGACAGAAATGCAAGGAGAGGAGGGGAGGAGGAAGAAGAAGAGGGGTGTGGTGGTTTGATGTACAGATTACAGTATGTAAAAGAGTGGGAGGAAACTCATGCAGCGGGGGGGAGTTTTTTTTTTTCTTTAAGGGGATTAAGGTGCAGTTGCAAGTTGAAAGTGGGGGAAAATGCAGAGAATGGACATGCCACTCTGCAGTATGCGGTGAGGATAAGTGAAGTTGTAGAAGGGGAGCAGGGAGAAACTGGTTGCTGTAGAAACACTTGGCAAAGTTTTAATGAAGGCATGAAGTTCACTGTCTGCGCTCAAGACACGCACACACACACACACACACACACACGATCACCATACGCACACAAACAGTATAATTATGTTAGCAGATAATAGGCACCCCCTACTGGGCCCACGATGACCGTTCCTGGACTTCAGCTTAGTTAAAAAAAAAAAAAAAAAGCAAGAAAATCAACCTGCGTGAGTCAGTGTAAAGCGGCGTGTGATTACGGCAGCAAATAAGCACTGACACCCTGTGGCAAAAACATGGCATCCACCTAGTTAGGACATGCGCAGGTAGAAGGAGAGCTGCCTTCATCTGCTACTTTCCAGAGTGTCGTCCTGTCAGCAGTGCTTGAAGGATGGCTTCACGTTTTTCCACATCTCTTACTGTCATCCCCATGTGGTGGTTAGGCGGTGAGGTGTCTATCTTATAAAGGTTAGTTATGCAATAAATATAGACTTGCATATTAAATCAAGCAAAGCATACTTAACGTTTCCATGAATACAGTGAGTTGCACTGTGGGCTGCCACATGAGCCACACTTTAAGGCAGTATTGAATTCTATTTAGAAAAAAATTAATAAAAGGTTTAAATTCCTTTTTATTTTGTGCTCTGCATGCAGGAGCAACTCTCAGTGAGTTACTTTGGTGCTGAAGAAACATGAAAAATCTAATCATACTCATTCATTAAAACCATTATGTAATTATTCAGCTTGTTTGGATGCACCCCTCACATAAGAACTTCACAGAAATTTTCTCTACGGGACTGTGGATTTTCCCTCTAAACACTTTCAGTGAAATCATTTGTCCATGCCTAGTTACAGATATTTGAAAAAAAAAAGAAAATGTGTCCTTGTCCTTTAAATGCTCTGTCTGACTGAATTTAAAGCACTCTGAACCCTGTCTACTTGTAGGCTATCACAGCTATCTATGCTGCTTATCATTACACTAAAGCAGTGATTCTCAAACTGTCCTACAGGTATGGTGTGGACAACCAGGAAAAAAAAACAACTGAAGCAACAGGTGATGCCACTGCGCTCATGACATGCACCTCTAAGTAGAATTAAAATTTTTAAGTTGCAAATGATTAATAAAAATTGTGGGTAGTGAACTATTTTCAGGTTCTTTAAGTGTGTGTGTTTGTGTGTGTGTGTGTGTGTGTGTGTGTGTGTCTGAAACAAGTCTTTTTTGACCTTCAAACCACCCCACTTAAAACTTTCTTTTGTAATATGACATTATATTTAATCCAATAAGGAGGTTGTGTGGGAGTGTTGCTTAATTTGTGGGGTGGGAATGCTCTTTAATAAAAAACAGACAGAAACGCGTGTTTGAAAAGGGATGGACAGTTTATTTCCTAACGCTTGTTAATACTCTAGTAGATTTGGTGTCCACTGATATTCATTAGATTTCTGGTGTAGATTTAATCATTTGTCACAATTTCTAATCCTGATATTACCTGTATGCTTGATTCAGTACCCCAGTTTTTTGATAATTAAATGATCAGAAGAGTCTGGCCCTTTCAAAGTCAAACGTAAATACATATAAAACAGCCTCTAACAGCAAGAAGATAATTCAGTACAGATTTGATGCTGATTCATTTACATCTAAAATCAATCTGGGCTTATTTGGTTTATGAATCATTTTCTTTAGCTCTTAACAGTCCATAATATCTGATAGTTTTTTGGATTCTGTTGTCACATTATTTCTGTCTAGCTAATCCATCTACATGGATTAGACAGTTCATGTAAAGTAGTTGAGCACTTCTGAAACAGCAATCAAAAAAATATTTATGCCCAAAATGCTGACTTTAAGTGATTTGATTACGTTTAACTTTTCCATGTTGTTTTGTTATATAAGCACAATGTAAAATACTAAATTGAGTGGAATCTGGTAAAATCAAATTTACTTGATTGGAATAAATTCAGTTTAAACCAAGCATACTTTCCTTAATGATTAATTATTTTAATAAATAAACTGTTGATTTTATATATTTCAGCTGCATTTTACTCAAAATTATTGCTTTAGGTTTATGAGGGCAGTTTTTTGAGTGAAGGTTGAGGTTGAGGTGATCCATAAAGCGAGAAAAGAGTCAAGAAGTTGGTGCATTAATAATGAGCCGCGTGAGCAGTGGCACCAATGTGGCAACAACAGCAATGAAATCCTGATAGTAACAGACTTTATTAATAAAGCTTTGTCTCTCGCTAATAACAACCAGAGGTTATTCTGCATATAAAGAAACTTTAAACAGTTTATGAATGGATTTCATACATTCTACTTTATTTTAGTAAACCTAACAAAGCCACAAACTTTCTCCCTCCTCATGTCACTCCTCTGTGATCCGTCCATCCATCTATGTGTCACCCTGAACCAGCTTCACTTCCCCGTTCTTCAGGACCCTCACCCGCCTCCTCCTCACCACCCTGCTCCCCCTCGGTGGGCTCACGCTCACCGCAGTCCTCTGGGCGTACCGGGCCAGACTTGCCACCTTCCCTTTCAGGCTCTGAGCCCGCCAGCCTTCTGCCTCTTCTTCACCCTCCCCATCCTCCCCCTGGTAGCCGTAGCGACGGAGAAATGGCTCCAGCGTTGCTAGGCGATGAGAGAGCTCAGTGATGCGGCGGTGCATCAGGGAGACTTCCCTGAAGAGGTCGTTGACAGACTCGGACAGAGGGCGCACTCTGCAGGAGGAACAGGGGAGGGTTAACTTCAGAGGACGACTCACACGTAACAGGCACTGTGTGAAATCAATTTTAACTGTGGATAAATTTGTATACTTGAGCCAAAATATACTGTATGATATGTTAAGAGCCGCTGCAAAGATAAACTGAGGTTGATAGTAAGAACTGTTCATCTTGAAATGGATTCATGTGTCACAATAGCTTGCTTTACTCCCACCAGACCTTTCATTTCTAATCGTAATATTGTTACAGGTCTCCTCTTTGTCCCCACAGTCAAAACTGAAACCTTGAGATGCAGCTTTCAAGTCTTATCACTACATATCTGTAACACAGTCCCAGAAATCTAGAGGTCTTCGTTGTGGTTTATGTTTAATTCCTTGTTTTCTTGTGTTCTTCGTGTGAAGTCTTCTTTCTCTTGTGTTTAGTCAGTTCCTGTTTTATTTTGCCATTCCCCTGTCTCTTGTGCATTGTGTTCAACTTTGTTTCTGCCCTGTCTCATGAGTTGATTCTGTTGACCTGTTTGTTCCCCATTGCATTGTGTTTTTCCAAGTAGCCCCTGTGTATTGAAGCCCTGAGTTTCCCCACTGTTCTTTGTCACATCATCCCTCATTGGTGGTGTTTTTTTTGTTGGTTGTCTGTTCTCCTGTGAATCCCAGTATGTTGGATTATTTTCTCCTGTTGAACTTCCCATGGGTCCACATCCTGCCTGCCACACTGCCTAACCTTGACACCTTGACTGTAACAAGTGGTTATTTAAGGTTATTTGAGTCACTGTTGCTGTCCATACCAGCCCGGCCATTCTCCTCTGATTTCTGGAATCAACAAGGCATTTTTACCCAGAGAACCGATACCCACTGGATATTTTCTTTCTCTTTTTTTTGGGGGGGGGGGGCATTATCTGTAAACCCTAGAATTGGCTGTGTGGGAAAATCCCAGGAGATCAGCTGTTTTTGAAATACTCAGACAGCCTTTTGGAATCAACAACCATGCCAAGTTCAAAGTCACTTAAATCATGTTTCTTTCTCATTCTGATGCTCAGTTTGAACTTCATCAGGTCAACTTGATCATGCCTACATGAATAAATTCACTGACTTGCTGCCATGTAATTGGCTGATTTGATGTTTGCATTAACAAGCAGTTAAGCAAGTGTACTTAGCAAAGTGGCCAGTGGGTGTATATAGAAATATATCCAAGGCAGTAGCCATGGGAAATGTGTGCATATGGTCATAAATATGAAATCTTGTAGGCTGAATAAAAGAAGCCTCAGTGGAAATAAATTTAAAAGAAACCTAGAGTGAACTTTCTTGCAGGCATAGGAGGCCTAGGAAAAAAACATTTGCAGTAAAAGCAGTTCCTGTTAAAAACGAGTCATCTCATCAAATAAAAGCAACTATTTCATCTAATCCGCAGAAATTGGCTAAACTGGCCCCAGGCTGATTAGACACCATGTTGATGAGCGATAAAAGTTAGGCTCACCTGGAATAGTCAGGCAGCAGTGTGCTGGGCTGTGAATGCAGCAGAGTTTTGATCTCACTGAAGATGCGTTTTCCCCAGGCATCTAAAACTCTGGTCACACTGCGCACTGAGGCCACATTCACACTCTCAGCTGAAACCAAAAGATGACACCATCAGACCTCAGTTTACAGAACAGAAAAAACTTACTGTATGAATCATGAAAATGAAGAAAGTGTCTGTTTTAATTGTTCAAAAACTGTTTCTCTAAAGCAGGGGTATTCAAATAAAATTTAAATATATATATATAGTTTTGGATTTTACAGTATAGTTTAGTTTTCGTTAGTTTTAGTTTTTCATACTTGCAAGAGTGACTATTGCGTAATAAAAGCTCAACAAAAGATACTATTTAAAATTTTGCATTTAACAACCAACTGTTCTCAAAGTAGCAGCGTTACGTGCTTAATGTGTGTAATATTAAGGACACACATGAACATCAACAGGGAGAAACATAAAGAAAAACATGAACTCCTAAACTCAATAAACTCTACAATAAAGTTCAGCGTCAGTGCAGTACACGTGGAGTATAATATCATAACACAGCGAATGTTTGACAAAAACAAACTGAACTCTTTGAAGGTCTCAAATCCAGCTGCATCCTCATGTTATCCATCACATGAAGCTGCTTCTGTTTTGGAGCTGCTCAGAGAGCTAGCTTGGTTAGATGCTCCTAATTAGACTTACAGGGTCTTTGCAGCCTCTGTACACAACCTACGAAGTAGCCGACCTCATGTCTGCATTTATGCTTGTGTAGCTGGATTATGTGTGTTAATTACCTGGTGGACCATGCTGGTGCTTTTTGGTCCTTGCTCTTTGTGCTCTGTATTTTGGCTGCAAACATATTTGTCCCTGTTTTTTCACTCTCTTCATTCCCTCACATCCATTCCGATAGTTTCAGCAGTCTCCATCCAGGAATTTGCTGACGTTTGTGAGTCCTTATATTTATGCTTTGATTATTATTCCTGATTGTTATTCTCTGACTGATGAATTAAAACACTGCGGCAAAAAGAAGTAAGTAAGTAAGTTACCCAATGGTGCTCCCAGCTTAAACTGCTAGAGCGGAAAAAAATGATGTCATATCAATCCACAAGGTTTTTAAATAAAATAACAAAAACAAAGGTCATTTTTATCTATAATTTCAGTTAGCTTTAGTTAGTTTTGTAAACTCACAATAAAGTTTTAGTTAGTTATCATTTTTTCCTTTTAATTATAGTTTTTATTTATTTCAGTTAATGAAAATGTTTTTTTAATTTCAGTTTTTGTTATTTCGTTCGTTTTCGTTAACTATAATAACCCTGTTTGTTACAAAGTTGTTACGATGTTACTAGCCGGCAGGAACCAGCTTGGTGGTATCACATGGCATGGTCAAACTTGCATGCAATTGGTCAGTGGGTTTCCTTGGACGCTTCACGACTACCGTAAGGACTGTAAAAGCTGCGCCCATAAACCAGAAACTGCTCAACAAGATTTTAAGTGGTCATTTATGTTTTGGTATTAGGTTCGGGTCTGCATAAGACATCATTTTGGTCCGGATCCGGACGGAGGTCCACCTATTAGTGACCTCTGCTCTAAAGTGTCTCAGAGTGATGCATTTCATTCAGCTGCTATAACGCACAGCTTCAAACGCACAGTGATTTATGAGCTCCGTGTCTCCAAACAGAAGAGATCAAACACAGGTTTATGATTTATACCTCCCTCTCTGTAGTTCCAGTACCCATAATCCAGCTCATTCTCCTCCTTGGCTGCATTGGCCCCAGTTGCCGTGGCAACCACCATCAGCGCCATCAACAAAGTATGAGGGGCCATGTTGAGCAGATACACTCTCCCCCTTTTAAAAGATAAAGAAAAAAGAGAACATCCCCATGTCATCTGTTGAGAGCCAATAAACAAACCTACATATATGTTTTTTGTTTGTGTTTTTATTTTAAAGCAGAAGTAGAAGAAAAGCAAAATAAAACGTGTTTACACCTCCAACTAAGAGGGGCAGAAATTAAAGCAACTTCAGGTACCACTAATTAGTGAAGATTCAAGCACTTTTTTTAGCAGTGCAATGTGCAACTTTGCTAACATGTTTTGTTTTATTCTATTTTACTTTATTGCCTCAGTCAGGACAGTTTCTTGGGATCAGTAAGTGCTAAGCTAAATGACTGTTTAATAAATGGAAACATTTGATCAAAGACAAATTGTGGCCAGTATAAAGATGGATGTAGTTTCCGGGTGTAAAACGTAAACCAATGCAGAAACACTTTAAACATGTCTTCTTTTTAATGGCCAGCAGGGGGTGACTCCTCTGGTTGGAAAAAGTAGTCTAATTGTATAGAAGTCTTTGAGAAAATGATACCACTACTACCACTAGTTTATGGTCACAATTGCTCTTACTGACTATAAAATATATTTGTTAAATTGTGTCTCCTTTCATGTCGATAAAGCAGGGCAACTGCCTGACAAGTTGCTGCACAGTGAGCGTGCAGTGTCCCTCTGCTTCTTGGTCAGATTACCATCACGTCTTGTTTGAAAACAGCAAGATGGTGACTGCAACAATGCTCAGTTTGAGATTTCACAATGGGACTTCAACTAAGAGCCGACTTTGTAGTGGCTATGTCCATCTTTTATATACAGTCTTTGGGATAAATTACATATTCATTGCACATGCCAGTAATAACTGTCATTACAGCAGCCACTTAGTGGTGTTTTAAGTTGGTTAAAATTGTCACTTAAAGATTTATGATCTCACATGATCCTTTCTTCTTCTTTTTTGGTGGCTTCGCTGTTGCTCAGAAATGGTTTTGTAAAATTTCTAAAAATCCATCAGATGACTGTGAGCTTTGGTCTAGAGTTTAACTGCGCCAGCTTTGGCAAAGAATGATAAAAATGTACGCATGAAAGAATTTTAACTCCTTTGATGAAATCCAGGTTGAAATGTCTCAGGCATGGGACCTGGTACTTTATTACCTGAAAAAATAATTATTTTTTAACAGTTCCACGGTTCTCAGGGGAGCAGCAGGTTTGTGCTTCCTAAGGGTTCAGGTCTCCTGTCTGTTTTCATGAGTATGATTCTGATAGTTCAAAGTATTAATGAACTATAACTTCACTTCCAGTTTGGTAGCTTTATCTCCAGCCTTTTTCATGAAATAAAATTACTGGCTTTAAAAGGTGTTTTGACCACAGCTTGATCCAATGAGTCCAGCAGCACCTTATTTTTGAAAACTGGGTAAATTGATGATGTCAGCATGCTGGAGACTTGTGAAATATTCCCAATCACTGTGCCAAACTTCAAAACTTTTTATCATGCAGTTTCAGGATCTGCAGAGGGGAAAAGGAGCTGTATAAAAAACATTGGGTTCTTATACAACTTCTCTGCTCTGCAACACATCTACACTTGACAAGGGAGCAGGATGTGAACACCCCCCCCCCCCCAGAATTTTGTTTTTTGTCAAATTAAAGGCATGTAGAAAACAGGCTTTTCCAGGCTGTGTGTCTGGAGATAAACAGCAGTTGAATTTTTTTTAAAAAGGGACAAGTTTAAATTTTTTGGAGTCCAGTTTTCGAGGACAAAAGGAGAAAGGCTACAGGCAATTCAGAGAACCAACCAAGGAAAAGGAAAAGCAAAACATCAGTATTGCATCCATATGACAGATCTGTGAATCATACTGGACAATAATAAGCTGATGACTCATTGGTGAGGTATTGTAAATGTTCTCCTGAGGTCTGAATTTGGAGGCTGATCAAAGGAGGAGTGAAAATTAGCCGCATAATAGCAACACACAAACCAGCACCGCGTCACCTGTTATGATTATGGTTTGCGGCTGTGCCGGAACAACATTTTTCAACTTTGCAAACTAATGTCGCAGTGGCAGAAGTATTGCAAGCTGGGAGCCGTTACAGAAAAATGAGCAAATGAGCCGATACTCACGACTTGAAATGATGATGATGCTTTAAGACTCCGCAGGAAGTCCTTCTCCCATGCAGCTTGAATACCAGATGTCGCTGCTTTTCTTGCCTCTCCACCCTGTCACTGCCACGGTCCCTCTACTTACTTCTTCTCCCCTCTCTCCTGTTTTCTCCGATGCTCTCCCCACCCTCGTCTCCCAGCTGTAGAATAATTAAGAGAAGAGTGCAGCAGGTCCAGTACTGAGTTCTTTTTAAAAAAAAAAAAAAGTTTAGGCTTCGGGAACTGTGGTATCTTTAACAGTCCAACACACGCCCACCTCCCACTCACTCTCTTTCCCTCTCATGCACACAAACTCTGCAATCCAGCTGCTGCCAGATGTGTGGCACATCCTCTTCTATGAGATATGATTTACCCTGTACTTACCTGTCCTTTCTGTCTCTCCATCCTTCTGTCTTGCCTCCTTTGTCGAACAGACAGGTATATGCATGTTAGAGGCTGTAATATTGCTTTGGTGCAAGATCAAATTTCTGCAGACCTGCACTGTGGTCTCCTTAAAATTTGAGTTATAGACCCTCTGCCCTCTATACTGTGATATTCAACTCTACGAAAGAGCTGCTGGAAGTATTTACGCCAGCACTGCGTGAAGGAGAGAAACATGTTGTACCGTCCATGGTCATATCAATTTTATGCTCCCTTAAACTGCTCATATCAGCCGACCACATGTCATCAAATCAGTGCATTAAGGCATGCAAGCATGATCAAGTTCACACTGAGCATCAGAACTGGGAAGAAAGGTGATTTAAATTACTTACACTTTAGAAACTGTGCAACATTCAGATGGCATGGTCAGAATTTGGTTGCACCTGGTGCAATGTCGAAAATATTTTGTTGCCACACTTTGGGCCCCTTAGCACCAGCTGAGCATCGTTTAAACCCCACATCCTACCTGAGTGTTGTTGCTGACCACATCCATCTATTTATGGCCACAGTGTGCTCATCTACCGATGGCCGCTTCCAGCAGGATAACACAAAAGCTCAAATCATCTCAAACATCTTTCTTGAACATGGCAATGAGTTCACTGCATTCAGATGGCCCCCACGGTCACCAAATCTCAATTCAATAGAGCACCTTTGGGATGTGGTGGAACATTCTTATCATGGATGTGCAGCCAATAAATCTGCAGCAACTGTGTGATGCAGCGTGTGATCATATCAATATGGACCAAAGTCTCTGAGGAATGTTTCCAGCACCTTGGCAGTTCTGAAGGACAAGGAATTCCAACCTGGTACTAGCAAGGTGTACCCAGTAAAAGGAGATATGTTCTAAAAAGGAGATGAATAAATAATGGTTGCGGTGCAGTCAAAACTAGCACATCTTCCTTATAAAATGTAATAAAGTAGGAGGTTAATGTGCTTCAAAAGGGAAATGCCTTTTCAGCAAAGTTCCTCAACAGAGTCGAATAGTTCACTAAAAGCTTTTTTCTTACCACTGGAAACTTTTAATATCAGGAGATATTAGAAGTCCAATTCAGTATATTTTAAAGCATATAACCTGTTTTATCTTTGTTCCAGACACAGACAGCACAGTGACTCCAGTTCATCTGGTTCAAAACTTCAGTGAAGCATGCAAGATTTAAGAGGACTATTTAGGGTAAGTGCCCTTCTGTACTGTGCTCCTGTAAACCTGAACGTTAATCTATCTGTTTTTTTTATTGCCTGCTTCACTCAACAGGAAGGAGAAGAGATAAGAATTGCATTATAGTGCATACAAAATGGAATGAGTTATTCTTTAATGACTGGCATCCAGATGTTATTTCCCCTCTCTATGTCTGTTTTCATACTGTGAGCTGAGGTGAGGTCAGAGTTGGCCAGTAATCTATCCAAAAAGAAAAACGCTGAAAAAGTCAGGTGGCGGGGTGGAGAGAAGGAAGAGGGCGTGAAGGCAAAAAGACAAATGGAGTTAAATATCAGTAACTGCCACACTTTAACATCTGCACATCGCCACTGGCAGCTTCAGAGAGCAAATCAGCAGAGAGTTACTGCGGTGAAGAAGTCACACCACCGTCGACAGCCGGTTCACATTAACAACAGGCAATTTGTCACCTTCAGCTAAATTCCAGCCATGCACACACACACACACACACGCACTCACATGTACACACTCTTATCCCCTCCCTGCTCTAGTCTTTTTTCTTTTTTTTCTTCTGTCATTTAAAAATCACATGACGAGGTGTGCGCTCATGGCTCACACTGTTATTTCTCCAACACTGTCTCACTGTGGAGGAAAGCCAACACTGCACTTTGCTTCCAGGAGCTGACGTAACACCAAACTACAACCAGAAGTGGTCATTCTGAACACAAAACAAAGCCCTTTAGGGTTGTCTGTGTACAATCTTTAAGCTTGAATGTTTTCAGGATTAAATATTCTCGGTCCTGTGCTAGACGAAGTTGTAAATGCTGTTTTCGGTTGTTCGCTTCAGTGAGCGAGTGAGTGAATCAGTATCCATGAAACATTTTTGGGGAAGTGGTTTTTCTGACAGAAACAGGAAACTTAACAGTCTGAAGAGTCACAAAACACTGTCATCGAAGAAGACTGTAGCTGCCTCTAACAAACCATGGAATCTCACCAGCTTTGGACCCCTTTCTTCAAGTTGACTTGGATATCTGTATTTTTCCTCCCCTCTATGTGCTCAGAAGGGGATGCA
>JAMQGT020007263.1:0-30123 GCA_024447675.2 Pterophyllum scalare | reverse complement strand
TTATGGTTACTCGTTCAGTTGCGTATTGCTAGGTCTATAGCAATTGACTCTGCAGAAAGTTGGGGACCTCTGGTTACATGCTGGAATTCACTGAGCTCCTGAGAGTGATTTTGATTTGATTTGATTTTGATTTTACACACCTGTGGCCATTGGAAGTGATTGAAACACATGAAAGGGTGACTGAATGCTTTTGTCAATGCAGTTGTAACTGTAGCCTGCAGCTGTCTGCTAGACTTCAACTCTACTGATTTAAATTGGTGAACTATAACTTTTGACCTAGTTTGTTGTTGTTGGTGTAACTGGCTGTGAGATGCAGACTGTCAGAGAAGTTTGTGCTTTGGTTTTGGTTTTGGTTTGGTGAGTGAAATTCTAGTACCTTATTAATGTAAATTATTTCTTTGGTTTGAAATCCAAACCAACAGATTAAAGGTTAGTAATCTGTGCATTGCCCCTGCATGCATTGCAGTGTACGGACGTAGCTTGCCAGTGCTAACTGATAACTTAGCATCTTGCTACAAGAGCTCATGTGGGAGCAACCAAAATGCTAATGCTGAGGCTTAAAAACTAAGGACTCCAGAAACCAAGGGGTGATATCACTTTATGTACTGGCCTATGCAATGCAATGGAGTATGTGGATGCTTGCATTACACACACACACACACACACACACACACACACACACACACACACACACACACACACACACACACACACACACACAGTGTAGAGTTGCGGAGTATAAGATTTCATCTGAGGTTATGCAATCCAAGATTCATTTGTAACAGTACTTTTGTAATACTACTTAGAACATTAAACCAGAACAAATGACTATCACAGAAATGCAGATGGAAATAATTTAACATTGGAAAACAAGTAAGCAACCTTTGAGCAAAAGATCTGGTTTGAATCAAACCTTTTGGTTAGATTGATTCTCTCCTTTAATCTGTTTAAATAGAACCAAGGTGAATTACACTGCTGTGTTAAGGTTCTCTGATTTTACTCTTACATTATATTTTTCTGTTACTCTACATCTGATCATTTAATGTATCTATCTATGTCCATATTTTAATGTTCCCTGATGTTTCACATTTATAACTTTTCTCTCTGTTGCTGTTCTTTTTATTCTGTCTCTCTTTCTGTAGCTCTTTCTCACACTCTCCCTCTTTCTCACTGTCAATGCTAAGTATTGGTAATTACATTATAATGCGCCACCCTATGAAATATAGTTTCAGTGACATTGTGTGTGTGTGTGTGTGTGTATATGCGTGTGTTTGTGTGTGTGTGTGTGGTGTTGATGATGGAGAGGCTGTCTGCTTTTTTAATAAACACAACACTGCAATGCCCCACGCACTAACTGCCTTAGCATCGAACATCACACACGCGCATGCACACTCACACACGTAGAAGGATGCACGCGTAAACAAACACACACACACACACACACACACACACACACACACACACACACACAGAGGCATCTGCCAAGACTAGGCTCAAACTTGCAGGGAATTTATGTACAAATAATTACTTTTTAATAGCCAGTAATGTGATTTCCTGCCAAAGAAATATTCAAATGCATCTCAGGCAGTCCAGTATATTATCTGCCTGGAGCTACGGATGCGACTTAGGGGAGACGGCACAGGAAAGACAGATTATTGTTTGTGTGATAATAATTATTTTACCCTTGTCATCTGCCGAGGAAAATGGAAGATAATGCCTTTGTCTCTCCGTCTCTTCCCTTCACTTTCTTTTTGCTCCTTCTCCCATTCTCCTCTCCTCTCACTTTCTAAGTCAAACTGCTGCTCCATACTCCGTCGAGGTAACCTGAACTTTCCTTTGAATTCATTGATTGGTTTGCACGCCCAGCATGCAGGTAGACAAAAACCGGTTCGGTGCCAACTGCAGATTCATATTCCAACAAATACTTAGTTTTTATTTGTTCGTTTTATTTTATTTATTTATTTATTTTATTTTAATATTTGCACCCACCAAGAAAGTTCTGTGATTTGCTTGTTTGTTTGTCTGATTGGTAGTGGGATTACTCAAAAAATTATGGATGGATTTGCATGAAAATTTAACCAGAAGTGGGGCCCTCACCCAACTTAAGAGTGATTAACTCTTTGGATCTGATTTTTATCTGGTTCTGGTTCCAGGAATTTTTGGAAGGATTCTTTGCTATTGTGAGATAGCAGAAAATTGGGCACTTATATCATCATAAATGCATATGAAACTGAAAAAAAAGGAGACATCATTTTAATGTTTTCAAGATAATATCACTTGAGGTCCAGATATGCCACTTTATCTAGGGATTCATGGAAAATATGATAATATGGTGATGTCATGTGGTCTCCGGGGTGTACCAGTATCCTTGCAGCACCTCAATTAACAGATATGTATAGATTTTAGAGTTCTGTTCTGTCACAGTACCCCCAAGTGGTGCCATAACCACCACCTGGGATTATATTTTTTTGCATTACAATGCTTTGTTCAAGTTCTTAGCTGATGGCGAGGCTTCCTAACCAAGTGTAAATTTGCCATGGCAACAGTGACATTTTTTTTAACCACGCGCTGGGCCCGAGTTGTGTTGGTAATTGTAAAGGCAGCCTACAGCTGAACAAAAACGCCAGGGTTTTCAAGGTTCTCCATCACAGGAGTTGGTGAAAAGTGTTTTCCCAAGGCTTTTGGCTGAGGCACATTTTCACATCTCATCTTCTGTGTTAGTCACTCTCTACTTTGGCATTCAGGTTCCAGGGTTGAGGTCCCATTTTACTCATTTGTAATTTAAATCATACAAAAGACAGTAAAACACCATAAGCCCCTCAGCAAAAGATGTCGTACAGCTTTCAACACTCTCCAGGTGTCAGCCCTTCAGCACTCACTTTCCCATTGTGTTAGGTATTTGTCAAAATTGTTACGCCAGTGACAAATCTATGTGTAATACATTTTCAGCAATGCACAATGTGCACCACTGGAATACTTAAATTAAAAGTGTAACTTTATAGTGCCATCTCTGTCTCACCTTCTTTGTTTCTTTCTGTCTCACACACAGGGTTCACAATGTCACAGTTAAGTGACAATGAATGTAATGTGTAGAATTCATTTTTGGCATTAATGCCTGACACCTCCTTTAGCAGACTCGAGTTCCTAACATGGTGGGGTTGTGCATGGGTGTGTGATTGCAGGTTATAATCTATGTGTGTGTGGGTGTGTGTGAGCGTGTTTGCGCATGTGATTGTGTGTGTGTGTGGGTGTGGGTGTGGGTGTGTGATTGCGTGCATGTGCAAGGAGTGGCTAATGACCTCTGGAAGAATGAGCCTGTTCAAACTGAACCTCAGGGAGCCTAACCAACTGCAGCACTCCAAGCATGTGTGTGCATGTGTGGTTTTGAGCACCAGCAAACGCATCACTCTGTCCAGTCCACACAAGCAAATCAAAGCTAAGTACACCATCAAATAGCAATATCCAGCATTCTGCACATAAACAGGATTGAAACTAAGAAATAACATGTAAGTGAGTTATATAGATGGATAAATAGAAGCAGTTCACTTATTTTGTCTTGTTTTTCATTTTCTTTAGAAGCTTTCTCCTTTAGCTTAAACACTTTTCACTTACCACTTCTCTTCTCATTTTGCAGACTATGTGACTGTGTGTGTGTTTCAACAGACAGATAACTGTTTCTGTGCCTCCATATTAGAGGCGTGTGTGTGTGTGTGCGCGCGCACGCGTGTGCGTGTGTGTGCGTGTGTGCCTGTGTGCGCGCAATGGTAGAAGTGAGTGTGTATGACAGGGTGGTAATGGGACTCACTGTAGGCCATGCCACCTACATGGAAAAATATCTGCCTCCGAGGAACGCCGCACTCACACTCAAGCACACATAACATATAATTTCTCATGTTGGCACAGTGTAACACAGAGTAGTCAGATCATTTTATAGTGACAAATCAACACACAGATCAAGTGCTCCCACACACGCACATAGGCACACCTTGCTGCTATTACTGGTTGATATCTCTGATGTCAGCAGCTCACTGAAGATGATTCTTTATGATTTTCCTCCTGCCTCAGTGATGTTTTCTAACACATACAGTGTCCCCATATTGATGTATGCTTTTTTTTTGTACTTACAAAAAGTCTACCTTAAAACAAGTAATTTGATTGTACTGAATAAAGTACTCATCATACAAATTTTCTGAACACAGATATGTTACTGTGAAACATTAAAAATGAATACAGATCATAACCTGTTTTTGGCTGTGTTTTAGCATTTGGTGCCTTGAAACATTTTTGAACCTGCTATGAATCATTTAAAGCTCCTACATTTTTATATTAGCAGGTCAAATTTATATACTTAACCTTTAACTAGTTACTTATAGGGATGAAACCCCAGAGAACTCAGCTTTTCAGAGGCTCAAAAGTAATTGGACAATTCAACTCTCTATAGAGTTTTATGGATTCTGTCGAGTAATTATGTTTTTACTGCACACAGTTCTGTTTCACTCCCAGAACTGTCATCATATAAACCCACCATACACTTCCTGCCCAGCACCGGGTAGCAGCTCAAATTTGTGACAAGTTGTTGAACATACTGGAGTGTATAGCATCTAAAGTATCAGCAGTTATTGAAGGCCAGACTGGAGTTGCTCGGCTATTTGATAACAGATTCATTTTATTAGTTAATAAGATGTCAGCTTTTTGTTTTAACCCTCCTGTGACCAGAAACAAACAAATACAGGTTCATACTTTTGTCAAAACCACACTAAGATTTTTTTTTTAAATTTCATGTGCCTAACTAAACTTAACTAATAAAGCACACGAGGCAGGTATCTGCTAGACTTTGCTCTTTGCATGTGTCATATTGTTCTTGACCTTACAGCCACAGAAATCACAGTCAGTGCAGGTTGTTGTACCCAGTAATATGCAGTCCACTCTTTTTCTCTCCTCCATAAATACTCTTCTTCTACGATGGGCTTCTCATCTCTTATTAGCAGCCATCCATCTCCACTGCTCTTCTTTTCCATCCTACTTTTCCTAAATAACTCTACAAAGAATTCAGTTTCACCAATAATTTTAATACCATTAAATAATTTTTTCCAGTTTTTGAAAATAAAAGTATTCATCCCCTTCTCTTTTAACTCCCTATTTCTTTCCTCTCCTTTTTTTTTTTTTTTAATTCTCTTACTCTCTCTAATGAATCATGTTGAAGCTTGCTTTCATACACTGGTGATGGAAGCCCTCTGGCATGCGCACATATTGCATACATTCATCACTGTTACAACAGAAGTTAGGCTTTGCAAGCAAACACACACAGTCACACACGTAATGATGAACACTTGACCCTTCTCATGTATATCTTTGTCTATGAAAATGAAGATACTTGCAGATACGTATCTCTGATGGAACATATGGTTTCATATACAGCATGGCTGACAGTGGTAATATAATGTTATATGTCTCACTGTCCGGTTACAGTTTTTCAGATTTGCTAAAAAAAAAAAACCATTTCTTGAATTTCTCAAAACCTTAAACACAAATCCAAAAATTCAAACTACAGTCACAAACCCCAGAATTTTGTCTCAAAATCAAACTAGCCCCTCAAAATCAGTTACCCTGTGTACAAAACCAAACAGTGTGTTCAGATCATACCCACAGCAAGTAAAAATATATAACCCAAAAAACATTTGTTAGACGCTACATCAAACAATTTAAGATACAGCATCCAGGGCTTGTAGTTAAGAGGACAGCGACAGTGCTGAATGTAGATAACAAAAACAAAAACAACTGACTCTCTTCCACAGTGTGTCTTTTGTCCTGTCTCTCTCCCCTCACCCCCAACTGATTGCGCCAGATGATTTCCCCTCCCTGAGCCTGGTTCTGCCTGGTTTTTTTCCTGTTAAAAGGGAGTTTTTCCTTCCCACTGTCTCCAAGCGCTTGCTCATAGGGGGTAATTTTGACTGTTGGGTTTTCTCTGCAAATATCATATGGTCTTTACCTTACAATATAAAGCACCTTGAGGCAACTGTTGTGATTTGGTGCTATATAAATAAAACTGAATTGAATAGGGCTGGCGGTCATACACCTTCCACCTTCATGCAAAGGAGGAGTCAGGAAAACACCTCTATTGGATTCAGGAAGTGGTTTTAAGGTGGAAGGAAAATGTTTATGATGCGCTGGTTGTTTGTGAACCACTCGCGTATCGGGGCAGTACAGTGGAAGTTCACATTGTGAGTAGGCTACACTCACTTGCACATACTGATATTGTAGATCTTTGACTATTGGAGAGTTGTGCTCAAAGGGTACTCTGCACAGTTTGTTGCGTTGCAGAACATGGTCAATAGTTGGCAGAGACACACTGTTGATTCCATCACAGCTGACGTCTTCAATCACACTCTGTTGGATTTTATGAAGTCAGATGGCATTATTTTGGAGGACCATGTCAACAATGAGTGCTTCTTATTGTCAGGAGGAGAGAGCAGTCCTTCCACCTTCATTTGGTTGTCTTGCAATTCTGGAAAAGGGGAAAATGCACTTACAAATGTATACAGCCAGTAAAGTACACCATGTTGACAAATGTTGTACAGCAAGGAACAGTTACCTGTTCTGAATGTGCTGATGATGCTGACCACAGAGACTCTGCTCCAACTGGGTTGGACTCTTTGTCTTGCTATCCTAATTGTCATCCCATGAACAAGGACATGGTGTACAATAGTTGCTCGAATTTCATCGGTACTGATTGTTATAAGTCATCCTCGTCCCCTTCCTCCTCATCCGCCACCTCGCACAAGACCTCTTCCTCCTCTGCCTCTCTGCATTTGTCCGTCCATTGTCGATGCACATGTTCCACATGTCCACTCTGAACTGACTTTTATTCTGCCCAGTTGGTCTGGTCACATCATTAGAAATGTGTGTTCAGTTGTGAGTTGCTGTGTGTAAAAGATGACAGCTGTGCTGGAGTTGTGTTCACATTTTCTGCCAGAGTTTTGCAACACAAGTGTGAAATGTGTTTAGTGACTGAGAATGCGTTTGCTGTTGAGTAAAAAAAGAGTGGCTGAGTTATGCCGAATGTGTCTAAGTGCCTGGACAGTGTTTGTGGTTTGGCCAATAAAGTGTTTGATTCGTGAAATAAGTTTAGGCCACTGAGGATTTAGTTTAAGGATTGGAGCTATGGCACAGCAGAAACAAATGGCACCATCAATGACCAGTGTCACCAGTTAATTTGTAGGCTCAATGCAATGAGCTTCCTGCACTGAAACAGGTCAATTATTTTGGAGGTTGAAGTAATTAGGAAGTTGTACAAGAAAGGAAAAACTCATTTCAAGCAGCACGAGTCTGTTAAAGGCTTTGTGGAAGGATCTTTAGCAACTTTTTCTTTTGTTTTTGTTTTTTGAAACTGATGCCAGAAATGCTGTAGACTTCTTTAGCTGCCTACATTAACTCTATATATTTTACTGTTTTGAATCTGTTGGATATGAATGAGAGAATATGAGACACACACACAAACCATGGCAGAGAGAAATGTACACGGAGGCCATATCTTTCTGCTCAGATGCTCACATGCACGGTAAAGCTTAGTGGTATTAAACTTGTCACGTTTCAGAAATCAGCAAGGCAGAATGGACACTGCATGCAAGATAAATAAAAATATAATGTCATGACCTCAATATTCAAGTCATATATGCCTGGTTCACAAGGAAACATTGTCCAGAGCTGCTGGGTGTATTTTATAGTATCTTGTAGGTGACAAGCAGCAGAATTTTTAAAATGAACATATACCATAAAAAATAAAAATATTCTAATATTATGTGTCCACAGCCTTTACAGCTACTTTGCTGTGTTTTTAGACAACATGCATGTCAAATTTTCGAGGTGACCTATTAACATAAAAAGCCAATGAAGAGGCACAAATGGGTGCAGGTGCTCCCACTTGGACTCGTATTCTACTTCATAAACAGAAAGACAAAAGGGAAGTAACAGAAGAAAGTAGAGAATGGTTAGTGGCTGAGGTGGCATATAAACACCCGGAAACAGTCAGTGTGCTCAATTTCTTTTCAAGCAACGTCATGGCATAACAGTGGTTGGATTTAGTCACCTGTGTAATTGTCACAATGAAATATTAAGCAAAACATCAGATTTCGCTGAGATTCACTCTTCAGAACTGCCGCAATATTAAAGGTTTTCCTTGGAGACCAGGCTGGATAATAGGTATGATGTTTTTGTCAAAACATATATCTGATTGCTATAAATGAACTCAAGTTGAGTAAACAACACAAATAATAAATATCAGAACAGAAAGAGATGAAAAAAACACCTGAAATAGTCTTCATGGGTGGATATGTGTCTGCACATAACAGATAGGACAATTAAACATATATTGTTTACACAACCCAATATTAACCACATATCATTGGCCAGCTTACAGCGGCCGCCTGTGACATCATCAACGAAGGACAGGTCAATACTAATGAGGTCAGAGGGAGGGGATGAAATCTGATTACGGTACCCAGTTCATAAACAATATATTTCTATTAAAATCCAGCGTGTACACAAGGACAGAATGCCAGCGAGTCAGAAAGAGGGAATGAAACGAATGACAGTAAAGAAAATGGGACATGCATGGGAAAAATATAAGAAAAACTAGTGTAGCTTTACAGGAAAAAAATTACCGGTCTGGAATAACGAAGGTTCAAAAAGTAAAGCGTGGGCTTAACTAACAGCTTAACAAATGCAGGACCAGACTGACTAACCAGATATGAGTAATTAAAATAATGATCATTGTTGTTCCCATCAGTCCCAGTGTAATAAACCTCCCCTTGCATTCCCTCAGGCTATAATGGCTTATTTGAAAAGGAACAGACATAAGTATGAAAATCAACCAGCTGCTTCATTAGATTAAGCGTACAAGTACTACAAACACCATCAGATAGATAGATAGATAGATAGATAGATAGATAGATAGATAGATAGATAGATAGATAGATGGATGGATGGATAGATGGATGGATGGATGGATGGATGGATGGATGGATGGATAGATGGATGGATGGATGGATGGATGGATGGATAGATGGATAGATAGATGGATGGATAGATGGATAGATGGATGGATAGATGGATGGATGGATAGATGGATAGATGGATGGATAGATGGATGGATGGATGGATAGATGGATGGATGGATGGATAGATGGATGGATAGATGGATAGATGGATGGATGGATAGATGGATGGATGGATGGATAGATGGATAGATAGATAGATAGATAGATAGATAGATAGATAGATAGATAGATAGATAGATAGATAGATAGATAGATAGATAGATAGATAGATAGATAGATAGATAGATAGATAGATAGATAGATAGATAGTGGTTGTGGAAGTGACTGGAACACCTGAATTCAATGATTTGGATGGTGAGTGAATACTTTTGGCATTATAGAGTATATGTTTGGCTATTTCCCTCAAAATCAAATTTGCCACACCTCCACCAAAGCCATCAGGACATATATTTGGTCGGTTTGGGAAGTGACATTATGTACAAAACTTAATGGTGACCCAACCAGCAGCTGTTGAGATGTCCCACTGGCAGAGGGGGCAAAAGTACAGACATTCTGCACTTAAGTAGTAGTACAAGTACTTGTGTTAAAAAATACTTTGGTAAAAGTTGAAGTACTGGTTCAACTTCTTTACTTAAGTAAAAGTAAAAAAAAGTACAGGCTCTGAAATGTACTCAAAGGCCACTGTGCACCAGTCCACAGCAGCTGTTCTTTTAGCTGGCAGACACACTGTGTGACAAACTGCACACACTTTTTGAGTGTTTGCTGATATTTGTTGAGCATTTAGAAAGGTTGGACTTAAAATTATCTGCCACACGTTACTCCCTTTATGCTCGCTCCTCTTCATTAGCGCTAGCTAAGATTCTGGAAGTACCGCAAGCAAAACTTACAAACATCGGTACTCAGTCTGGCCCACTGTAACCCCTGATTATATCGCTATAAATGATATATAAATTATATGGTTTTGCATTTTTAATCTGTTTGTATGTGATAAGCCCCGGGGATGGAGGATATGCCAAGAGCATTGTTTCTTGTGTGTTATTGTTCTTCCATTTAGGCTCAGATCTTGACAGCACAGTGACCAAAAATCCAAACTTCTCTCAGACATGTTAAACCTAAAGAAACGAGCCTGTTTTGAAAATGTAATAAGTAGAAAGCACAGATATTTGTGTAAAAACATAGGGAGTAAAAATAAAAAGTAGTCCGAAAAATAAATACTCAAGTAAAGTACAGATACCTGAAAAATCTACTTAAGCTCAGTAACAAAATATTTGTACTTCATTATTTCCCACCTCTGCCCACTGGATATGCAATCCCTGTGAGGTGCTGATTCATCCTGCTGAGACAATGACGGTGCAAAAGATTGTAGCAATCTATCCAATGTTCATTCAACATATTTCAGTCTGAAGTAAAGAAACAAACCAACAATCCTGCCACACAAGAGACTTGAGAAGGATGATAGCTTGGATTTTGCTGTGATGTGTGACCATATAAATTCTTGGATTTTAAAGGTCCTAACAATCTGAATAAAAAAAAACAGAGCAGTGCCTTTTTTTGTTTTAGTTAACTACATGACCTTTAATGATGATCCAAGTACAGCATCATGTTTTTGAACGCTTACCTTTGGTGCTTTTCGTACTGCCAACATGCAGACTTGGCTCAGACATGAACATAACGCCATCTCTGTGTCCCATACAGATTGCACACTTCTGTTCTGCAGACATTCAGGTGTGTAATCTGCTTCAATGAAACACATTAGATTAATGACAACAAAAGGAGGAACTGAATATGGCCAATCACATTGCACACATAGGTGAGAAATGGGACAAACACAAACCCACACATGTAAATATAATTAAACTCCAATTTGCACGCGCGCACACTTTACGCACACAGCTATTAGACAAACACAGAGGCACATGTGTCGTATATTCTCACTCATAAAATCACACATGCACAAGTGTGCATAAAAGCAGCGGTGATATGTGTGTGTGTATGCTTATGGCAGCAGCTACTGTGGCATCTGTTGCCCACTGAGCCAGTCTGCTGGAGCTGGAGTCAATTATAAACACATTAGACTCTGTTTCCCATAACACACAATGACAGAAATACCTGTACGTGATCGCTCACACAAGAACAAAGTCGGATGCACACACACACACTGCAGCAGCAAAGCTGCATATCCGTTATTACCCCTCAGTACTATTGAAGAGAAAAAGAGGTAGGAAAAATACAAATATAAACAAAGTATCTGTTTTACTTTAGGGGAGCTGATCTCTAGAAATAATCCAATCTCTCTTAAAACATGAGTAGGGGGCAGAAGGTGTGTGTGTGTGTGTGTGTGCGTGTTTGGGGTGGTACTGGTGGGATGGGGTGGTACCTCTCACATTTGATATGAATAAAGATTGACTTCGAAACTGAGAAAAATTATAAACAAAATGCCTTCAGACCAGTCATTTTATAAAACTCAATTTGTTGAAGAACCCACTTGTAAAAATCACAGGCATGCATCCCATTCCCAGCAGACCTCTAAATGCTAAAAGTATCTGCGCCCTCAAAGACGGCGGCTTTGGATTAAGCGTAGCTGACAGACTGAATAGAAAAGAATATCTCTGTCTTTCTGTGGGGTTTCTTCCATTAGCGCGCCAGACAAGCCGTCACGAAGAAGGTGCATGGAGGCGAAACACGTAAAGATGTTTGGGTGTGGGATTGCGCGTGCGCCCTCAAGCATTTTATGAATGCATGTGCTTGTTTATAATGTACTCTGTGGGTGATTGCTTCTAGGAGAATATTTCTCTAATAGAGCAGAGCAGACCTTTTGTGCATTTCTGTGTGTGTGTGTGTGTGTGTGTGTGTGTGTGTGTGTGTGTGTGAGACAGCTAACAAACAAGCATCACTCTTTCTGAGACTGACTGACAGGACGACTAAGGGAGAACAGAGAACGCACAAACACGCTGAGACAGCTGCAGAATTCAAAGATACAAAGAAACACATATTAAGCTTGTTACAGGGTTTTTTTTTTTAATCACAGCTGGAAATCATTAACACGTACAGATTAGAAAGAGAATTCATAGGAAATTAGACGGCAGAAGATGAGAGGTGAGAAGCACACAATGCGCACAAACGCATGGGAAAATCCTCAACTGCATTCATAGCTGGGGGGCGTAGGGGGGTGGATCCGGTGCCTTGCTGTATTTAAGAAGGCTTTATGATCAAACTGCTGTCAGTCAACAGTTTGATCTGATAATATTCTGTCAGTCAAAATTGCCTCAACACAGAAAACTTGAAACATCTCTGCATGCGTATGCATTTCTGATGTCACCAGTGCTTGTTCACTGTTACTATTAAACAGCAGGGAGAAATGTTTATCACATTAAACAAAGTTCTTTGAAGACGGAAGTCAGACTCGGTCAAAAATTCCCCCCATGAAACTGTGGAAACCCGAAACTGAGCCGAAACATTCACTTATAACTCACACTGAATTTGCAACAGCTTTTCAACAACTACACCAGTAATTTTTAATGTTTTCCATCTTGTGAGCTTTGGAATGAACACTGGTCTGAGGTCAGTACAGAGAGGATATCCTCTGAGGTAATACTGATACATTTAATACAAACCCATCACCCCCAAAATGGAGGGACACTGTAAAATATAAATAAAATTCCATGATTTCCAGTTTAAATCATCAGTCTCATCCAGAAACCATTAAATGTTGAAAGTGAGAATTTTCACAATTTTATTTTTCACTTTATCTTTTAAGCTAATTTTGAATAGCCAGTTTAGAAGAGAGGGGTTTTATCGTTGTATATCTGTCACAATCCGCTCTGCAAAGTGTTGTGCTAGTTTGGGAACCCAAAAGCAGGATGCTTTGGGGGGGGGGATTAAGAATACAACAAACTCAACAATAACTGCAGCAAAAGCACAAAGCACCATAACCAGAAACTTACTGAAACAAATAAAGAAGCTCAGGAACCATGACACCATCATCTCTGCTTTTGACAACCCACTGTAAGTTTTTGGGGATGGCACTACATTTTGTGGGCTTCTGTTGTTGTATTATTTTTATTTTATTTTATTTTTTTGTATTTGATAATGCACCAAAGTATTCCGATGTGGTTACACGTCTGGATTTCAGGGAGAACATTTTTTTTTCCCCATTATGCAGTAACACATGCAAAATGTGGTTCGACTTTTTTTTTTTTTTTTTTGCTAAAGCATATTTTGCTGTTTGCATCATGCAGCATTAATGGTGCCTTCACAGATAATACTAATATCATGATATTAATATCATGCCCGATCTTGCATATTCAGCACCGGTTTGTCCAACAGAGGTTTCTCTGCATTCTCCGAATGTCTAACAATCTAATATTCTTGAGGTGAGAGCACGCACAAATTGACAACCTTTATTCATGAATTGCTGAAATGTGAGCCTGTGCGGTCTTTATCAGGGTGGTAAAATCTCTCTTTTTATGCCCAGTCATGATCTGCTGCTTACTGGCCTTTAGTGATTTGCAGATCGTTGCATTCTGTTTTTGTTTTATAACTTTTTCAGAAAAAAGTTTATATTGTGTATAATGTGTATAAACATTGTATCTTGTTTCTATAGGAAGCAGTAACTTCCTTAAGCCCATCTTGTATGACCACGGATAGAAAAGGTATACCTGGTATAACAATAACAGTAAGAGTAATTCTCCTGAGAGCCACATGCTTGTTATAGGAAAAGCATAGTCCAGTCTTATGTGGGGGTCTTGACTAATGACTTCTGGGATGGTGCAAAACACATATAAGTAAACCTTGCTTAGATAAGGGACACTGGGCCTCTAACTTGAAGTTAACATATATGCTGAAAAAAAAATCAAGGCAGACATATAATTTCATGTAAATTTATAATAAAGCCGAAATTTAGAAAACAGTTTGTTTAGATTTTTTTTTTTCCCTCTCTCAGTTTTTCACTTTTGGGTCAAAAAGTCCCTGAACAATCTCAAGTGTAACACATTTTCACAGGTATGGGTCACTTCAGATACTTTCCTTTCTAGTTTTATTTGCTTCTGTTAGGTGTATCGATATTATTGTAAAATATGAAAATTTCAAAAATGGCTAATACTGCAGACAAAGCAGAGTGTCATGTGTTTATCTTGGTAAATAGTATGTATGTAGTGTCTTTGTGTATACTTCTCCATGGTGGCTGCGTTTGTGCTTGAACAGAACGCATAACAGTACCTCACTCCTCCTATTAAGTGTCCCAAGATGCAGTAAAGTGCCCAGGGATAAAATATATGTGTGTGTGTGTGTGTGTGTCTACAAGAGAGAGTATGAGTGTGATAAGTAATATGGCAGTGTCATAGAGGAAGCCACTGTAACCTTTATACAGCTCTTTACTCTGTCACTTTCTATAAAAACACACCTCCATCATTTATAGGGGTAGAGGAAGGAGTGAGAGAAACATGCACAGAGACTGACAGAGGAGACAAAAGAGCGAAAGAGGAGGGAAGGAGGTGTAGGAGAAGAGTAAAAGAAGCGAGGAAGAGGCAGGCATGTAGGAGAAAAAAAAAAAACAATGTGAAAATTGAGCCAAGAGGGGTGAACATAGAAGTGTTACAAAGGAGAAGGAGAAGGAAAAAGATGAGCTGAAGAGGCCTGGGGTGTAATGACAAAAGAATGAAGAACACAAGCAAAGAACCACAGGCGGAGAGAGCAATAAATGAAGATGTTTCATATTTCCAAGGTCAAGTGTTGCTGCGGTCATGCGCTGTCTGCCGGCCTGCTGCCCAGAAATAAAAAATGAAACGGGGTAATCAGAAGAAACGTGGATAGAAAAATGCAAAACAACAGAAAGCAAGATGCTGAAAGAGCTGCCTGCAAAAATAACAAAAGAAGACAAGGACAAAAAGGACGGGCTAATAATGTAACATTAACCCCTTAACACTTGCTGGCCCCAGTATGGGCATCTGTAGTGACACATACTTGTTGAGCCAATGTGTGTTGCACACTGTTTTAACTGTAAGAGTTCACAGAATGAAATGCTCTCAAGATTTTTGTGTTTTTTTGACTCTGGAGCTTGAAAAAGGGCAACTGGACTTCTTTTTGTTCCTTGAAGACGTTTCACCTCTCACCCGAAAGGCTTCTTCAGTTCTCAAACCAAAAAGTGGAGAGACCCAGGTATTTAAACCCCAGTGGGCGCAGTCCCCTGGAGGTGGTTGTGACCCACTATTGTTCATGTGCATAATCACGTGTGCCAAGGTGTGAAAGGAGGCGTGGGTCATTACAATCAGTGGTTTTGGGTGAAACCAATTTGGAACTTCGCCCCATTCTATCAAGTGACCTATTGAGGTCACCTGAACAAAGGTGTGAATGGGAGTTGAGGCACCTGGGGAGGGAGCTCAGGACAGCATTGTAAGCGGGGAAAGTTGGTGATGTAATCCACCTCCTCTGTTCAGTGATGGTTGCTCACAGTGGACATAGATGCTTCTTTTACTCCTCTTTCAAACCATCTGTCTTCCCGGTCCAAAATGTGAATATTGGCATCCTCAAAAGCGTGACCATTGACCTTTAGGTGCAGATGCACAGCTGAATCTTGCCTTGTCTAGGTGGCTCTTCTATGTTGTGCCATTTGTTTGCGAAGAAGCTGTTTGGTTTCTCCAATGTAAAGGTCCGAGCACTCTTCACTGCACTGGACAGCATACACTACGTTGCTTATCTTGTGTTTGGGGGTTTTGCCCTTGGGATGGACCAGTTTTTGCCTTAGAGTGTGACTAGGTTTGAAGTATACTGGGGTTTAAATACCTGGGTCTCTCCACCTTTTGGTTTGAGAACTGAAGAAGCCTTTCGGGTGAGAGGTGAAACATCTTCAAGAAACAAAAACAAGTCCAGTCGCCCTTTTTTTCAAGCTCCAGAGACCACTATGACCTGGAGGACTGAAAACCTACACAGACATTACAATGTTGAGTTTACAGGTAGGTGCAGTGCGAAATAAAATTCAACCAAAAAACAAAACAAAACATGAACAGGTGAAATGTAGGTGAAAGGACAAAATGAAAACAACATGAAAATGCAATACTGTGAACAAAAAATGTTCCCCTTTTTCCTCCTGAGAGACTGTAACTATCCTAACTCTTGTGTTTTTCCAATATTTCAGGCACGTCACTCTCAGCCAAAGGGATCAGACATGTTTCCACAACATCACTGAAGACCATGTCTATCTGTCGCTCTACCTGTCATCTGGCTGTTGTTACATGAAATAGCATCAAGACGAAGCTTGGCTGTGTGATCAGTAGTGCAGCTGAATGATCAAAGCCCAATACAGGAACACAGGAAGGCTGCTCGTACGAGGCATCTGTTGAATTCAACACGTGAATAAAAATTGCCACTCACTGTGAACCCTGTTAATGTATTTCGCTTTCATGACATTTTAAAGGCTAGCCAACTAAGACAGGCACATTGCCTTAAATTAAAATGATTCCTCTGTCTCTAATTTTGTGTGACTGAATGTAAAGTCCATACAGTGCATGGCAAAACATGTCATAATCTAAACGATTATGAGACCAATGAGTACCATGCCATCACGCTTTAGCCTCAGCTTTGGATGAGAAAGATCAGGCACTCTCATGTACTGACAGTGAGAGGCTAATATTGCACATTCAGCTACATATATATAGTTCTAAGGCGCATTGCTGTTTCTGTGTATGGCCAAGGGTCATCATTCAGCAGTGTTTTAATAGGTTTCATTCCACTGCATGACAATGAGTTTCATCAATACTGTGCCCTTTAGACAGAAACAAAGGATTGACTTTGAGGCGACCTTTCTGCACAGTAAAACATTCTTCATGATCACCCACATGACACGGCACTTGTTTGGAAAGACTGAACTCTTGTATCGCGATAAGAAAACACAGAAGGGTCACAAGTAGTGCAGTAAACTGTTTTACTAAATGAAGATGTGCGCAAAATGGGATGTAGAAGACAGTTAATTAGTGCTTCTGCAAAAGTGTAGCTGTTGTATACATTCATGTGTAGGAAAGCTGTTAGTACTGTTCTTTTTACAAAAAGGGCTGGGTGGTGAGGGCAATATATTTACACTTATATACCAGAAAAAGACATGCAACTAATTAAAAAAAACACCATTCGCATACCACAAATATCTTTAACCACAAATCTCAAAGAATTTCCCCAAATATGAGGTAAATTAAGCAACTGCTGTCTTCTATCTATGCACACACGAACATAATGTAAAATCTACAGAGGCAGAAATTTAGCTACAACTCTATTGTATATTTGTAGAAAACCTACCTGTGCACATTCATTTACAGTGAGACAAAAAATAAATAAATAAATAAATCAAGTGAAGTGTTTGACACGATTACACACACATGACGGCGGGAATCACAAATGTAAAACTGCACCTTACCAAAACTGATCCAAAATGATTATAATTTGAGCCATACTATGGTCTCTTTTTGAGGATGCGACTACATGAAGGCCTCCGATACAAACATGCGCAGCCGATGCTTTGATCACGGATATGGAGGTTATTGTAAAAATTCTTACTTTGTGATTTGTTGTCCAAGGTTGTCTCTCCACGAGTGTGATGCTGGGTTTTTTTTGTTTTGTTTTGTGGGGGGGGGGGGGGGTTGGACTTTTATCCTGGCCAATTACTGTTTAAAGTGACATCAAAGAACAAAGAGAAAATAAACTCAATTGTTCTCATAATACTGACAATACAGCTGCAGACTAGAGCAGGGAAGTTAAGAGGACAAACTAATAATAACAGCTGAAGATTTATGAATCCACGGGAGACGACGCACACTAAAATTGTTTCACCAACTTCAAATACTGTTTAACCTCACCTCTTCTTATGAGTTTTATCTCACTTTGGTCACAATTAACCCATATATGTGATTCTACTATAAATGCGTAATTGACTGTTTTCTAAAAATAAAAAAGATGTAATAAAATACAATCAATTAATTAAAACTGTACAGATAGGCATGCTTTCTTAAATTCTCTCCTGTGTGGCCTTTGCTATAGAATGATACCGTCATACCTGCCTTTACTACAAACAGGTGTTTCTGTAGAAACCTTGTCTAATGCCAGATACCACTGTTTATCAACTATAACTAAAACTGAGGAATAAGAAATAGAAAAGGAGCAGAGTTTTCCCCGTCTTTCTCCTCCCTGCTTTAGCTTATGCTATATATACTTCTGAGCTTTGCCATTTGCTGCAGTGCAGATAGAACGGAGGATGAGGAAAGGCAAAAGCACATACACGATATAGCTTACTGTCAATCTCTGCCCACAGGTGCCTCCCAGGTGTGTCAATACTGCTGTGAAAGAAGGAGAAACTGAAGGAGGTACAGCAGCTTTATCCTGATATGATGACACCCCCCCCAACCCCCCAACACCTGCTCACCCCCCCCCACACACACACATAAATACACAGTGAGACAATGAGTGCAACGATTGAGCAAGTGTCTTACGTCAATTGTTTCATGCTAATCTGAGATGATGAAGGTTATGATCATAAATCAACTGTAAAATTAAAGCTTCTACAGAAGAAGCAGAGTCTGGGAACTACTGTAGGTGGATGACTTGCCCTCCACTGTTGCTGAGGTCAACAACATGGTTCAAAAACCTTTCGGTGGCTTGGCCAAAGGGTTGGATCAGATTGGTCTCGAGTTCCTTAAAGATTTGGATGTTGTGGGGCTGTCCTGGTTGACATGCTTTTGTGATGTTATGAGGAGTTCAGGGACAGTAACTCTGGACTGCCAAACTAGGGTGGTGCTTCCACTTTTTAAGAAGGGTGGCCAAAAGGTGTGTTCCAGCATTCTCTAGTAGGTTGCTAGAGAGGAGAGTCCACTAGATGAACCTCAGAAACACAAGCAATGCAGTTTTCATCCCAGTCTTTGAAAGCGGACCAGCTCCTCATCCTTTAAAGTTTATTCAAGGGTGTTTTCCAGTTCAGTCTGCATGTGATTCATGAGGGGATTTGCAAATTTTCGCTTGCTGGAAGCTCTAAGAAGGATATCTAGGCCATTGCCTGGATGTCCTCGAACTGATGTCTAGGCAACACTGACAACATTTTCAGATGATGTGGTCCTTTTGGCTTATCGAGGCAATGTGTTCATCCTTGCAGTGGGGCTATTTGCCCTTAGTGTGAAGCGGCTAGGAGAATTAGCACCCCCAAGTCCAAGGCCCTGGTCCTCAGCCTGAAAAGCACTGTACTACATTTACTGACCTTATGGCCTCGTCTTGAAAGAGAGCTGTTCTCTCCCTCCTTCTCTGTTCCTGGTCTTACCACAGCTGAACAGCATTTTGGTCTTTGTGGAAGTGCATACATAACTTCAACAGCAAGTGTCATTAAGATGTATGTGCGGTTGCTGCATTAGTGCTGTTTTTGAGTTTCAGTCAGGTTTCAGAATTCATCACTGTGCAGAGCATTAGTGAAGGTTACAAATGATCTGCTTACAGCCTCTGACAGTGGACTCATCTCTGTGCTTGTCCTGTTGGACCTCAGTGCAGCTTTTGATACAGTTGACCATAACATTTTGTTACAGAGATTACAGCATGTCATAGGTGTTAAAGGTACTGCACTGCAGTGGTTTGAATCATATTTATCTAATAAACTCCAATTTTTTCATGTTAATGGGGAGTCTTCTTCACACACTAAGGTTAATTGTGGAGTTCCACAGGGTTCTGTGCTAGGTCCAATTTTATTTACATTATACATGCTTCCCTTAGGCAGTATTATTAGAAAGCATTGCATAATTTGTCATTGTTATGTAGATGATACCCAGCTTTATCTATCGATGAAGCCAGATGACACACATCAATTAGTTAAACTGCAGGAATGTCTTAAAGACATAAAGGCCTAGATGATCTCTAATTTCCTGCTTCGAAATTCAGATAAAACTGAATTTCTTGTTCTCAGTAGCACAAATCTTAGAAACATGGTGTCGAGCCACTTACTCTGGATGGCATTTCTTTGGCCTCCAGTAACACTGTGAGAAATCTCCCATATTGGCTTCTCTTCATTGGCTCCCTGTTAAATCTAGAATAGAATTTAAAGTCCTTCTCCTAACATACAAGGTCTTGAATAATCAGGCCCCATCTTATCTCAAAGACCTCGTAGTCCCATATCACCCCAATAGAGCACTTCGCTCTCAGACTGCTGGCTTACTTGTGGTTCCTAGGATACTTAAGAGTAGAATGGGAGGCAGAGCCTTCAGCTTTCAGGCCCCTCTTCTGTGGAACCAGCTCCCAGCTTGGATTCGGCAGACAGACACACTCTCTATTTTTAAGATTAGGCTTAAAACTTTCCTTTATGATCAAGCTTATAGCTAGGGCTGGATCAGGTGACCTTGAACCACCCCTTATTTTTGCTGCTATAGGCCTAGGCTGCTGGGGGGTTCCTATAATGCACTATTTCTTTTCATTCACCGTATTTACTTTGTTTATATTCCACTCTGCATTTAATCATTAGTTATTATTAATCTCTGTCTCTCTTCCACTGCATGTCTTTTGTCCTGTCTCTCTCCCCTCAGCCCAACCGGTCGCGGTAGATGACTGCCCCTCCCTGAGCTAGGTTCTGGCGGAGGTTTCTTCCTGTTAAAAGGGAGTTTTTCCTTTTAACAGTTGCCAAATGCTTGCTCATAGGGGGTCATTTTGACTGTTGGGTTTTCTCTGTATTACTGTAAGGTCTTTACCCACAATACAAAGCGCCTTGAGATGACTGTTTGTTGTGATTTGGCGCTATATAAATAAAATTAAATTGAATTGAATTTTGGAAGGTGAAAGTGGCAAACTTGTGGGACCTGTTTGTTCTGCTGTATTTGGTAACATTATTTGTTTTATTAGAGGAAGCTTGGTAGGGGTTCTCTGCCATTTTCTTTATGTACATTTTTCTCCTGTTTTGTGGCCAGCCAGGGAGCTTACGCATTGTATTTTTGTTCCAGCTTAGAGCTCAGTATTTCTTTTTTTTGTTTATTATGTTGGCCTTGAAGACCCTGACATCGATTTGCTTCTTCCCCTATTTATTTTAATGGCATAAGTTAATTGTAAATATATTCCTTTGATTGCACAGTTATCTTGTTTGGAGGCTCAGTTTGCTGTTTGGTCTGCTGACATGCTGTTACACTCCATGTGTCCCCTAGACTTCACAGGTAACGGGGTGGTAACAGACAGGCTGTGCGCTCCAGGTTGGTGATGAATTACCGTCTTAAGTAGAAGAGCTGAAGTATCTTGGGGGTCTTGTTCAAGCGTGAGGGATGAACAGAGTATGAGACTGACAGATTGGCACTGCATCTGGAATAATGCAGTTGCTGTGTTGGTGTGTTGTGTCAGAGACAGAGCTGAATACAAAGTGAAAGCTGTAGATTAACTGGTCCACCTACATTCCAACCCTCATTTATGGCCGCAAACTGTGGTTACTGACTAAAAAAATGATTATGGATACAAGTGGTGGAAATGAGCTTCTCCTTATAGCTAATGTCTGTGAGTATAGATGTTTTGCAACAATGGAGAGATTAAGTATTTAGGATGGTTTGGGATTGCCTGGGTGTCCCCTCAGAAGAGCTGGAGGAGGTGGCTGAGAAGAGGAAGCTCTGCTTAAACTCCTGCTCCTACAACTTGGACTCAAATAAGTGGCAGAAAGTGGATGGATGAATGGCTGGATGGACTTTATCTTTAACTTGCTTAGTAAGACTTTGATATATAGCTTATTTAAGAAAAAAAAAAGTTGTGATGCTGTATAAACTTTAAATTAAAAAATCAGAACCAAAAGTTATTTTTTCTTTATTTTTAAATTTTATTTTAAATTATCCATCCCATCACATCCCAATGTTCACCACTCTATTGCATCACCTCCGCTTTTGACAACACTGGCTGAATGACCAGGCCCCCCACACACACCCTTTCCTACCTCTACCCCCCCCACCCCACACACAGACACACGTGTCTGTGGCTGCACTGAACCGTGGTTTTCCCCTCATAGCTGAAAGGTTTGCTAGGGGAGGATTTGGCAGCAAAATAGTGTGCTTATTTACAATTTATGCATGAGACACGCTCAATAAGCAACATTTTTGGACATATGCACCAAATGTTTTCAATGGGTGGTGGGTCTACGTTACAGGCAGATCAGTTAAGCACCAAGGCTCTTTTTGTTCATGGTGTTGCCATCTGTGCAGAGTGGGGTTTGTCTTTGTTGGAAAGGAAGGTGTGGCTTTCCTTGAAAAAGACTGTCTGGGTGGAAGTTACCCATATCTTATCTAATACTGCACCCCATGCCTTCACTGATGCTGACTTTGGAACTGTGTGCTCATAATAAGTCAGATAGTCCCTCTCCTCTTTAGCCCAGAGCTATTTAAATTTGCACTGTGAGACTACAGTACTGTTTTCCACTTAAATGAGCTTTGGTCCTGAGATGGTGTCATTTCCATGTCTTGCTTTTTTCTCCATGTGGTAGAATTTTAATGAAATGTGTTCACCGTGGTTTTAATTGTGTGTTCCTGAGCCCATGCAGTGATTTCCACTACAGAGTCATGTTTGTTTTTAGCACCGTGTGGCCTTTCAGTATTAGTTTCAGTTTTGCTTTTTTGTACAGAGATTTCTCTGCATTCTCTGAATTTTAAAATATTATATACCCGTCATCATGAAATTCCCAAATTTTCTTTTTTTTTTTATTGAGAAAATTTTATTTATTTGAATGATCTGCTGTTTCACACAACCTTTAACCTCTTTTACACTGCATTATTTTTCCAGTCTGTCAGTTTCTATGTCAACATTTTTAATCTACTGCTTTTAGCAAATTTATAAAACTGCGGTATCACAACTTTTTTGGAAGTAGAGTTGAATAATTTCTTTTACGTGTACCAATACCTGTGATATATCAGAAACACAGGCTCTGCCATTTGTAGACATTTGAAGGCTCAAGCATCCACATAAAGGGGCCCAATACTACATTCAGCCTTAGACTCATAGGTGGATGGGGTATGAAAGTGATTCAACATTCCAAAACTAAAAAAAATTAATATTAACATTACTTAATATTGCTATTAACATCATACCTCCTTACTGACCCAACATCACAGCTAAACATACTTTCTACGTTTCCTTTACCTTCTATTTAATTAGAGCCTTTAACAGAGTGGTGGAAGCACACATGTTCAATTTAAATGCATTCATTAAATTTTAAATTAATTGAAGCTCCGCAAATGAGGTTTTCCCTGCTGACCTTAAAAGGTCCAAGTCCGTAATATGAAGACTGTGAAGCTCCCTCAGACTGCAGCAATGGTTAAGACCTGTACAAACAATGATGGCATGAATTTATTTACTCTTTTGCTACACTGTACTTATCAGTGAAAAAAAGTATTCAAATTAAATAAATTATTCGCTACATTCGGACAGTAACATAAATCACAGCCAGCATAAAAAGGTCAGCCATGATTTCTGTATGAGGATAAACAATTACAAGCTGCATAGTTTTAATTAGGATATTTCCCACAGGTTAGCACTTCCATAAACCTCTGTGACCAAAAAGACATTAATAAAGGCACATCTAACTCTTTTTTTTTCTTCTTTTTTACACTGGATTAGTTTAAGCTATCATGCTTCAAATATACTGTAGGTATGTCACAGTGTTGGATGTATGAGAGCGCTCCCCTCAGCCCCAGCAGATAACTGCCCCTCCCTGAGCCTGGTTCTGCTGGAGGTTTCTTCCTGTTAAAAGGGAATGTCAGGAATTTTAAAGTGTAAGGTGGGACAAAACTGGGAGAAAAAGGAAAACAGTTTATCTGGCATCAGTACCAAAATTCACAGAGAAGTTCCAAAGTCTGGAATTTTTTTCCAAACTCTGCTTTCAGGGAAAAAAATCATTTAAAAAAAAGGTCCAGCAATTTTCCTGGAAATAATAGATTGTTCTGTGAATTTTTAAACTTCGGTTTTTAAAGTAATTTATATGAGCATTAAATCAATTACCTTAAGAAATGATGGCATGCACATTTTGTTCTGTTTATGGACAGATAAGCTGCTTCACCAGCATTCATGCATACACAGGAGTCTGTCATCTCTTCTTCTCATCTAACTTTCTGAAGGAAATCCAGGCACAGTTTCCAGAATTGCTTTAAACAACGTGTGCGTCATTTTATAGTCGTTTCTAATCATCCCTCCAGCTGTTTCTGTAAACTAACATTTCATTGTTTATTCAGTGCCGTCAGCACTACTGAATAAACACATCTAAACAAAGAAAATGGTATGGTACTTATATAACATAGTTTACTCTAACTAAACACTCAAAACACTTTTTATTTAAACTCACATTCACCCAAGTGCTTTCTAACTATCGCACACACTCACACTCATTTTGGAGTTCATTATCCTGCTGAAGGACCACTGACTGTCTCATAAGCAGACAACCAGCTCTTCCCCCTGAGCCACAGCTGCCCCAAAACTATCAATATTACTAAAAAAAAAAGCTTGGCTTAAACCTTGATAGTAATTATTTATTAAGTTGTGAATTTGTATCAGCCAGCTAATAAGCCTTTTAAATCCTGAATTAAAGGTCAACATCAGTTGTTTTGTCTTTTCAACATCAGTCTAAAATTGTAACTACAAGATGTGGTCAAAATGTTTTTTCAGTTTTGTCCATAAAAAGCCTTTAAACCTTTAAACAGAGCGCAATCTGCCAGCAGGTGGTGGGGTATCCTTACCTCTGGGGTGGGGTGTCTCCCCCTCTGATATTTAGAGATGCATCTTGAAACTGTCTACAGCACAAACAGCAAATAACTCAGACACTGGCTCTCACTTTCTCGCAGTAGCAATGACCACAGAAGGGGGGATGATCTGGATCCAATCCATCCCAGCTTCTCATGTTACTAAGCACTACTGTTTCAGAGCTAAAACTGTTAATTGAATAAAAAAGAAATGAACCAGATTCAGAGATTTGGGAGGCATCAAAAAAAATCCTAGGAATATTCCTGACTGCTGAGATCAGAATTCCCTAAAAAGGTGAGTTGTGCAGCTTCTTCTTTCAATTTCTTACAACTGTGCACATGGGCTGCTGTCTGCAAGATTTGGTTTTCATTTGGCTTTGCAAGTAACGGTGCAACTGCTGTGATGGGCTGATTCAAAGGAACAGACACACTCCTGGTTGAAAAGGTAGACCCTAACCTGACAATCGTTCACAAGTTAGAGCTTGCGGTCCAAGATGCTGCAGAACACGTTACAGAGGCGAGCCATTTTCACATACGTGCTAACATTCAAAAATTCAAAAAGTCTGCTGCTGATCTCGGTAAGTAAATGAGGGGCGACGCACTGCAGATGACACAGCAGAAAAACTCAGTCATCAAAGTAGGAGTCTAGTGAAACAGAATATTTATTTATTATTATTTGAATTGCCAGCATTTCTTACAGTTGTAATTGGAGGTAATTTCATAGTAAATTTTGAAGTTAAAAATCACAGCTGGCCAAATAGTGCTAAGTGAAAGGGGCAATTTAATTCCAGCATGTTAAGTCATTTGCATTATGTTTGATTGTGTCTGAATAGGAAAACATGAGACTGAGAATATTGTGCATATTTATTTCATTCAAAAAAGTGTAACAGTATTCCTGTGAACATTGTGGTTAAATGATTAAAGTCTGAACTTGTTTAGATCAACATTCATACTTGCTCTACAGTATAAATGATACGCTGACAGCAGTACAATGATCAACACTCAACACTGTTTTTTTTGTTTTTTTTTTACAGCTAACACCTTCAAGGTCCCCTCCTGGTGCACCTCTGCACTGCTTCCAGTGCTCCTGTTATATTTGAATCACTCCTGTTCTGTACTGGGTTACAGCATCTGTGACTGCACCATGGAAATCAAACTTGCACAAAGCTAACAGTAGTGTCACACTAACTTAACTGGGTTGTGACCCAGGCACCAAACAGCAGGCTTCACTGGAAGACCTGAATAAACTTTGACCTTTGACTAGAAACATGACATGGTAGAGAAGCAGCATTACAGTTTATTTCCAATAAGATGAAAACTGTAATGAATTGCAAAGCTAAACACATTTTCAGACTTTTTTTTTTTATGAGACAAGACTGCAAAATGTTTATTTGTCAATCATCCATCTGTATTCTGTACACCTTTAAAGTACGTAAGAGAGCAAAATACTTTATTCAATATATCAGCGATGCCACCTACGTGTTTCTGAACAAAAAGCTTGCAGACGCAAATCCCTCTGGTGGCTTATTTATGAAAGTCAAAGGTTACAGCAAAGACTTATTACCACTGCTGTGTCAGGTGGCTAATCCACAGATACAGTTTGTCAGTCAGTGACAGCGACAAAGCATGCGGCAACATGATGATGGTGTTTCCAGCTGTGATGGGAAAAAAAAGACTAACATGCATGTCAAAAACTCATGCTGAGTTGCCACTTGTAAAAACACAAAAACCGACGCATGAAAAGGTTAAGATAATTTTTTTTTCACCATTCCTACACACACAAACACGTGAACACATCGGCGCATAGGAAACAATGTCAGAAATTAATTTGAACCAACAAAATGTGACACAATATCTCAGTTTGTGATCCCAATGAGCATGCCTGTTTGTGTGTGGTGGGGTGGAGACCCAAGGGGCGTTTGAGTACAGCAGATATGAAACAGGGCATTAATTGAGCTTCAAACTAAAGGGAATAGAAGGGGCAGGGGGAGGGAGGATGGTGGAAAGAAACCAAGTGTGTGTGTGTGTGTGTGTGTGTGTGTAAGAGAGAGAGATGATGTGCATAAGAAACAGACAGACGGATGCAGAGAGAGAGAGAATCATGCTGAAGGGAATAACAACTAGTGATGCTCATTAAAACTGATTATTAAAGCAGTAACACTGAAACGCTGCATTCAGGCATAGCCACAACATCCCTAATGTGTTCACATGTTTCTTGCATACATATATGTGTGTGTGTGTGTGTGTGTGTGTGTGTGTGTGTGTGTGTGTGTGTGTATCTATTGTTACTATAAACAGCTGCTGAAGCATTACGGTGCATGCAGTAAAAAAAAACCTGATTTTCATAAATTAAACATTTATCTTGTTCCCTGATTTTTTTTTCCAAGTGCAGTCACACTTCTCTTGTCTTCGCTCTTATGCATGAGTGAGCAATGATGTCCTGCCGTCCAACAAGTGCTGTCAAAGTGCACTCATGCAAGGCACTTCAAGCAGACACCTCAACTGCCTCATGGTTAAATGTTGGAAAATAAATTAGGCAGCTGCAGGTGGGAAAGTCTGGCAGACTTATGGTGTAAAAAAAAACAAAAAAACTGTAGGTAGAGTTTGCCAACTATTTGAATAAAATTACTTGAAAATCAAGACTGCAGGAATTAAAAGTGTGTAATTTTAGTAAATTTCCTTTCTGTCTGACCAGTACCGCTCTTAATTGGTTACTTCCAAATGACCAAAGCTCGGCATAATTTTGAGTTAACAGAATTAACACCACCACTTCACTGAAGGATACAGCCCTCTTGTAGCCTTGTAGAGGCCATGCAGGTTGTGTTATTACATGTTTTTCAAATCGTGCTTCACAAACTCTTCACAATCCACAAATACTTATTGGAATTTCTGTCTGTGTATGAAATAAACTTGATGGCCTTGATAAGCCCAGCTATTCACCTCCTTTTATTGTGTTTAGTTGGAATATTTCACTTGTTGTGTTTTACAGTGTTTGCTGTTGGCGTTCTTTCCCAAAATGAGCCTCAAAGAAAAGGTTTGATGATGTCACTGGGCATTACTTGCGCTCCTCAATCATCAACTGTACCATCCACAAAGTCACCAAAAACACTGTTTTTTTCCCCAAGCTTCTGTTTATATTGCTCTTAATGTGAAATGCCCCAAAATTCAAAATGGGTCTGTTTTTTTTTTTCAACAACCAATGAACGAGAATGTAGCAACTTTGGACAACTCTCTCTCTCTCTCTCTCTCTCTCTCTCTCGAAGACACACACACACACATGCACACACACACACACACGCACACACACACACACACACACACACACACACACACACACACACACACACACAAAGATGATATGCAGCGGTGTTAAACTCCAGGTTTGGGTTACTGTCAATAACACACATTTTAGAGGCACTTCTATTCTAAATGCTTTACAATGGAAATTCATATTGTATGAGAATCTCTTAAAATAGCAAACTATCCTTGAGCTCAGGAACCAACAATAGATGAAGTCACTGACATAAAGAGCTTACTACAGTGGTAATTTCTTAGAAATGTGGGTGGCAGAGTTAAATAGATCAGTTTTCAATGTATTAAGATTCTACGGTGCCATTTGAATTGCCATGACATTAAATGCTGGCAGATGAGATGAACACAAACCTAGCTTTAATTTAAGATCACGAAACTCCAAAATACAGGAGGATGATTCAACAAAGTCCAGAGAAAGAAAGTAATCCAAATACATGTAAATGCCATATGAAATATAAGCACCCAGAAGAAACACAGGGGGATGAACACAACCAGGGAGTCCAAGAAGCAACCAGAAGGGCGCTCATCAAGCCAGGCTTTCTGCTTCAGGCTCTGTGAGCACTCACATAAAAGCAGGCAGTTCATGTATCATGTGAACCTCCTTAAATATGAGTGCCACCTGCTCCAATCGGAGATGTTATCAGATGATGATGATGATAAAATGGTGAAAAAAATCTATAAATAACATTAAAATAATCTGGTAAAATGCAACAATGCTACAAATAAGACAAGAGATCAATGCTAATGAAAACTATAAATCTTTGGATTTTGGGCATAGAGTGGTAAAATAAACATTTTATACCAGGTTAATTACTTTAACGCTGAGCGCGCTCTCAGTGCTGCTTTTTATTTCCAATGCGATCACTGCACAGAACAGCAATGAAACTTTAAACTGGATACATTTAAACATTAAGGGTTACTGTCCTGTAGCCTGATAGAGGAGACATGGACGGTATTCTTGGTGTGTGTTCTGTAATTTCAAATGTGCATGAGACTTAGCAGCAGATTAGCATCAATTTTAAAACATTTATGCCTTTGTGACATTAGTAAGGTACAGCTTAACAACTTGCACATGTAAAATGTATTTGCCCAGTCTATGCTGTGTAGCAAAGCTCAAAATCTATCTCCGTATAACTCTGAATACAAGGCTGAATATTTTGTCTTGTCAGTGTGGAGGGCAATAAATAAAAGAATAAAAAAATCTCCTGAAGCCATTTTTTTTTCATTGACTACAGAGGTGTGTTTGTGAGAGGGAAAAAAAAGACATTTTACAGAAGACAGACAAACTGTTGCCATAAGCATTGCCTGAAGCTGAGAGAAGGGATAACAGGTGTCTATTTATGTCTTATGTAATTGTAACCTGTATTAGAGTACTATTAAACAATACACAGGATTACTTCCAATCTAGGGCCTGACAGGAGGATTTAAGTAAAAGGAGGGTGACACTCTTTAAGCTGTGCACAAAACAAATTTATTAACAGAATAAAAAAACAAAGAAAACTTCAGTTCACATTCTCTTTCTGTTTGTGTCCAATAACATAAAACATTTAGGGAGTGTCCCTTTCCATTGACAGCTCTTATAAAACAATAACCAAAATAAAAAATGATAAATAAAAATGTCCACCCTTTAATTAGAATTTTACACAGGTAGTAATACTTCAGCTTATCAGTTCCTTTTATCTTCCCTTATGGAAGCAACTGTTTAAAGTTTCCTCAATTGAAATCTATAATTCAGTCAAAAGTATTTCAGTCAACAAGTCTAAGTTCAGTGAAGTCAAAAAATAATGTCTGTCAGTCAACTGCGCGGTTTTAGTTCAGTTAGGGGCCCCTATTGGTTGTCTGCTTAGGCTTATCTGATATCCAAGTGGAGGATCGTGTGCATCCAAATCCACAGAACGAATCCTTCACTCCTCTGCACCGCTGCAGCGACCGCTGGTGTGCCTCCTGCTCGCGGAGGATCTGCAGTCGTCCTCTCTCAGCATCCGACCGTAGTCATAAAACCAACCTGCATATTATACAATTTGATTCCCAATAAATGGCAAGTTTTCTCTATGCAG